>JAZHPH010000113.1:147940-250899 GCA_037356405.1 Nasonia oneida | reverse complement strand
GGATGCTACCCTTACTCTTCAAATCACCATGAAATACTTGCTCTTTTTGTAAGAAATAACCTCCAATTTGTTTCATTGAAAAATATTAATTTTAAGCCGAGATATTTAAAAAAAACGCTTTTTGGGGGTTAACTTTAGGGGAGGTTTTTACCCCTTAAAAGTGAAAATTAGCCAATAAAAAAAAATACGTGTCTCTTATTTTTTTATGTTCTACAACATATATGAAAATCATCAAAATCGGTGAGTTCGGGTTGGGTACCTTTCCTTGTCAGTCTTTGGATCAAATTTCTAATTCTGCTTTCATGCTCTTGTAAATGTTTGCTGTAAATAATGATGTCATTTAAATACACTTCAAAGGTTTGAAGTCCTCTAAGTACTTTTTCCATTAGTCTTTGGAAAGTCGCTGTGGCATTTTTCAATCCTTCTGGCATTCTGGTATACTCATAATGTCCGTTGATTGTAGTGAAGGCAGTTTTATAGCAGTCTTCGGGTGTCATTGGTATTTGTTGAAAACCACTTGCCAGGTCGAAGATAGAAAAGTACGTTGCACCTCCTAATTGGTCCATGATATCTGAAATATTTGGTAATGGATATGCATCTCTGATTGTTTTCTTATTTAATTCTCTAAAATCAATAACCATTCTCCATCGTGGATTGCCATGACTGTCAGGCTTCTTGGGTACTATCCAAATGGGTGAGTTGCACGGAGAATTAGACTCTCTTATGATTCTGTCTCTCAATTTCTTTTCCACGCTGTCTCTTACAACTTGCTTATGTTGCGGAGGATGTCTATATTGCTTGGTATTGATGGCGTTCCTCAAGTCTTGTATGTAGTCCCGAAGATTTTTCTTTCCATCAAAACTTGGAATGCCACTTATGCAGTTCATAAGTGCAAAACTGTTCGCTATGGTGCTCATTAGGCATCCTGTGCTTCCCCTCCAGTTGCATTATCCTCATTTGAGTCATTACCCGTCATCTCGAATAACTATTTTATATCTACTAGGTAATTTAAATAACCACTTGTGTCGCTTGTTATCTCCCTTGGATTTTTATGATACCTCGAGTTATTTAAAATGCCTTCAGCCACTTTCACCTTCCTTTTCTTACTCAATTTATTTTTAAGTAATTGTAGAATTTTGCCTGGCTAATATTATCACTCTCACTTGTCGCCACTATATCTTTATTTCAAGAAGTTTGTCTATAAATTCAAAAACCAAAATTTAAAAATTTCGTGCCTTGGAAACATGCAAAAGGTATGGACCAAAACAACAAATAAAACTACTAAAGTGTCGTGTTTCGCAAACAGGAATTTGTAAAGTGGTGTAAAATGGGTACGTAATGTTCGTAAAAGGGGCAAAAATAATTATTTCAAGGATAATTCACGCAAGTTGGAATTAAAGTTCCAAAAAGGGACTAAAAACCAATTTTTTAATTGTTATAAACTTTGCTTGCTTCTTATATTCTAAATGGAAATTAAATAAGTGTTTTAATAATTAAATTCCCAAAACCCCCCAAAAAAAACTAGTATTCAAGAGTTAAATGCTATTAATTAACCTAGTTTAAAATTAAAATTCTTAAAAATCTAAAAAGTATTAACAAAATCTTATTGTTTATTCGGAAATTATTATAAAAGTTGGTTAGTCAAATTAAATTAAGTCATTAAGTTTCGGTACGTGATGTTAAGGCTAGCAAAAAAAAATTAATGATTTAACGAAGTTTCGAAATCCTTATGTAAATTGCATGTAAGGCGTCAGTCGATAAAAGAGCTAAGTAAACGCGATAAAAGAAACAAAATTGATAATCTAAGCAATCGTTAGGATGTTTGAAAATAATTAAGTGCGAAAAATAATTAATTAGTTGAGGAAAAACCCGAATCAAAACTATTATCCCTAAAGAGAAGAAATTCTTAATATTGAGTCTTTTTTATGAAAACAAAGAATTCAATGTCCCCTTAAAATTTAATTAACTAAATTCTAAACCGTTAATTATTATTCCGTAGAGCGTACAGCTTCCTTAATAAGATAATGAAAAGAAGGAAAAGAGAAAAAAAATTATTTATTTATTTATAGGAAAGGTTAAATGAACCCTATTTTACATCTAAGTTAACTAATAATAATTTTTATTGTCATAGAACCCTTAAAATATCGATATTTCGCTCTTACTATTTGAATTTCGCGCCCGCTCAAAATGGCTGCCGCGCGCTCTCTCTGCTTCTTGACTCTACTCCGGCTTGACCGCGTCAGTGGCGCGCGCCTAGTGTCGTGCCGCTGCAAAGTCCCTAGCTGATTCTAGTGACTGCGCTCGCGAGCATGCATCCGCGGCCGCGTTCGCTCTGAACAAACACGCGCCGTCGGCTGCTATGCTGCTATGGCTAACCTCACCCGCGTCGCGTACTTTCCCTTTCGATTATTGTTATTAAATCGCGGTGAAAATAGTACGCACGTGTAATTTGTTGGTTCGCGAGTGTGTTCTCTACCTGTATGGGTGATTTTTGGACAGTGTTTATTAGTGAAAACAGGAAATATGAGTGTGGACCCAGGACTCTCTACCCCAAGCATTGCACACCTGTTGCTGCTTATTCAGATAAGTTTTCCGCACATAAATCATTTGCTTAACACTAGAGCTTGTTGCTTTGTGTTAAATACCCTTTTATTTGTTCTAGGATGGTGCCAGGCTTCTCAACAATTTCTCTTTGCCTGTGACAAGTCAAGGAAATGCACGTAAGTGCAAAGTTTTGGGCACTGTCACACGCTTTACTTCTTTAAATGTTGTGATTTTGCTTTCTTATTTGCTTTTTCGAGGGTCGGGGGAATTGTGTATTGAATGTTGTTCAAGGGACCAGAAATAAATTTACTGGTTCAAACTTCCACAGTCAATGTCAACTTTTTAATCTCTTTGGTCCTTCGCAGTGATCAACAATGTTACATAGCCGAATAAACTGGATGAGTGTTACTTTTAGTGTACGTGCTTCTACTTTTACTTTGTTTTTTTACAAGTGTTTACAAGTGAAACCAACTTCAACGCGTTTTGACATCTGTCCTTTTATAAATAATAATGAAAGTAAATAGTGTTCGTTTGTTCATCAGTAATGAATAATTTGGGACTGAATGTTTAGTTGCATTTATTGAACAACCAAAATTGAATGGTCTTGTTTTAACGTGTTTCTAACCTTTTCACTCTCTTAAATGCTGTGAAGCTATTTTGTTTGCTTATCTCTTTTTTTCTTGAAGTGTTCTAGGAATACGTGCTTGTCAAATTTCAAATTTCTTAAATTGTCATTACTCGCGTAAAATATTCAAATATTATGCATATCTAACTATTTTAACTTGAGTGTTTGGTGTACAGATGTGTAAGAAAAAGGGTTCGCACGAGTACTTCAAAGTGCGTTTTAACATTCTATCTTTTTTTCTACTTCAAACAATGAGTGTGACTTTACTAATTTGTTGTTAGTCGCACTCTTTCTTTCCTAATAATCTCTGATACCAATTTTGATTTTTCTTTTCTTTTATAGCATGGAACATATAATTTTGGTCCTGAACAGTCAATTTTCACTTTTGCTGCGAAAATCGAATTTCAGCACCAGAGCACCTGCGTAATGAGAACGCTCTAATTCGACTCTGGCTGGGAAAATGCCAATGGTTTTATTTTTATCTTCGTCGACCAGTTTGAGGTGTGTATGATTCATATATATTGTTTTCGCATGCATTTCTTTTGTTTTTTATATATTAAGAAAACTAACGGGCCCTTCCCTCTAAAATCACAGTTTTACCAACTTGTTGTCAGCTGTATTATATAAATTTTTTTATGTTCATTAGTAGTAAGTAAGCTGGTATGGGGAGACATAACAAATGACGTCATCACTAGCGCATCCTTATCTTATCATGTAAACAAGTAATAAAGATAAGGTGTCATGTTTCTAAACAGGTAATTAAGATAAGGGTATCATGTTTATACACGTGTAATTAAGATAAAGATATCATGTTTACATAAACAAAGAAGATATCTTTACCACAATAATAAACAATGACGGTACTTTACAAGTAATAAAGATAAGATAAGGTATCATATTTATAAACAGTTAATTAAGATAAGGATATCTTGTTTATACGTGTGTAATTAAGATATCATGTTTACATAAACAAAGAAGCTATCTTTACCGCAATAATAATCCATGATGATGTTTTTTTTTTATTATGAAAACAGGGAATATAGATAAGGTATCGCCAACGTCTTAAGCATTTATCTTGTAAACAATTAAGATAAATATGGATTGTTACTGACGTCATGTACACCTCTTATGACGTCATAGGATAATGAGATTTTTTATGTATGATGAGTTTGTAGTACGTTTATAGAAATATTGTGGTCCTAAAAAGGACCGATTTTAATTGATAAATAAAAGTCTTAGAATAAGACTTTATTGTTGCTATCCCCGATCAGTGTTGTTGTGTCCTTGATATTTGGAATCTTTATTTGCTTCCTTGTCAGGACAATAACTCCTGTACCCTTCTTTTTTCGGGAATGATCCAGTATTGGAAGAATATTGAGGTAGATACTTTTGGAATCCAGAAGCCGGTTTATATTTCACTTTCTCTCGACCTGAACCTTCTTTCTTCTTCTTCTCCATATTGTGTTTGTCTATATTACGATTATGACTCGTCAAGTGTACGCGAAGCAATGAGAACATGCTCATGCACAGTTGATATTTATAGAGAGTCGTAAGGAGTGGCAGTAGGGTGGGAGGTTTAGATGATGTCACAAAAAGTGAATATTTTAATATTTTCTGGTTTATTACAAGATAGGAAGATATGTACAAAGCGTAATGACAAAAAATAGCATGTATATTTATACTTTAATTATGGCAGTATAAATGTCTTTATATATATCAAACAATTGAAAAGCAGCTATTTCACATAAGATTATATTTAAAATTATTTCCTCAATAGTATCTTTAAACTTGTCGTGAATTATAATTTTAATATTTTCAGTGTATAAATTATAATATTGTTGAAACATCTCATACGTCTTTAGTATAGAATTAGGGTCTTTCTCAATACCATCGTTTTTAATACAGTCAATTATAAACTTCTTAATATGAGAAACAATTTCATTCACTTTATCAACACACTCTTCAAGTTTACTCATACGTTCGTCAATACACTGTGAGACAATTTTTAACCCGTCAATAGTGACTTGCTGCATGCATATCGATGGTTGATGATAAGCTGTTTTTTGTTTCTTTGCTCGTGGTGGTTGATGACGTAGATTCTCACCATCAGTAACAGTAGCGGCAGCAGCAGCAGCAGCACCACCACCACCACCAGTGTAGTCATTGAAATGGGAAGCACTAATGCAGTACATCATCGTTTTCTTCGTCAATCAAAAGATTTGGAAAGATGGATGTTCCGACAGGTCTTTCTTCTATCAATATGGATTTGGTATTGTATGAAGAAGTAAACATCAGATCATGATTCTCCATGTACACCTTCGTTGGTCGAGCGTATTCACTTTGGAATCTGTACGCATCTTGGAAATAGCAATTTATAAGATCAAAGTAATTCTTGAAGACCTTCCAGCCAGATGCATCAAATTTGACGGATTTAAAACATGTTGTAGACGTTGAGAGTTTCACCACTGGTCGATAGCTTCCCTGGTAACTTTATAAGCCAAGAGTAACGCGTTTCGAGTTTGACTTATTAATGGCGTAGGACGTGGAGAGCAGCATATTTGGCAGAACGTTCTGCACACGAGATGGAGCACTGACACTTGATTGGGCCATGGTACGAAAAACAAGAGGCACAATATACAGAGTTACACTTAGCAAACGATCTCTCAAACTTTCACGAAAGAACTGATGGAGCTCCTCACTCTTCAAGCTCTTTTATACATTTTAATCCCCACTACCTCAAAGTAAAATGATCGAATGCAGTGGGGAGAGATTTTCTGCGCGTGTATTCTCAGAACTTCACAAAGGAAGTATCATATTCGTTAACCGTCAAAGGTTACGGTTACATTTCTCCGAATTTATAAGAACAGGATGTTTACTCTACTACTACTACAACCGTCAGTTTTATCAGCTTCTCTTTCTCTTACAGATAAAGATTGAAATGGAATATAAAACCAAATAGTAAATATCACCGGATGTTAGTATTATAACCGTTAATAAATGCCGATGTATATGTACTTAGAACTATACAGCGAGGTGTGATGCAACAGGAAAAAATATATCATAGTACTACAGTATGGAATTAAAGGAATGAGTAAGGCTCTATAAATGAAAACATTTTTTATATTATGAAAGATTACACTTTATTCATATTTTTTACTACATGATATCTGACAATTATTATTATTACTTTACATACATTCTCGAAGTACATGTTTGATTACAAAATCCTGAGCCGCGCGAGGCTTCACTTCCAAACCTCCTAACATCTTTCGAGCGTACACGATGATTATTATTTCGTAACAGCTTTTTATAGAACGATACAACTACGGCATCATTTTTTCGTGAATCTCGCGAGAACTTATGACAAAACTCGCGTAAGTTAGGTAGCCTAACCATATGGTAAAGGAACATAAAACAATACTGGCCACACACCTGTGAATCAAAACTTTGCAACTTTTTTTTATTCCACTGATACCGCTTGCAATTTCTTTTGAGTCGTTTAAGATGATGTTGGGACATTGGTGGTAGTCCGTAAAGTATGTTCCATAACCGTTTGAGTCTAGGTAGATAGCAATCCAATGTGTTCCTTTCTTCGTGTGATCATCTGTATTAGCTGTGATGGCCGTGGGGTATTCCAAAACGTTTGGAATTCTATCCGCAGCATACACGCCAACTGTCTTGACGGATAACGGGTCAAGAGCTTTAAGTAATTCTTGTATATTCATTCTATTATTATTATTATTTCAGCAATGATCGACTACGTCCTCTTCGTGTGTCGCGTAAATAGACGATGAAGTAGCTGTACATACCCGCGAGTTTAGTTTGCAGTACAATGTATCACTCAATTTCTGTGCAGAATCTTGCGTTATACCTTCAGCTATAGAGTGTAACAACTTTCGTAGCACATATGCATGATTGAGAGCACAATCGCGACTGGAGTTTATACCTTGAATGCCATGATTTAAACACATGAAGTTACCTGAATAATTTATTTTCAATTCGTCAAAATTCAGGGAATACATTTCTTCAACGTTCACAACTTCTCGACACATTACAGTCTCCAGGAATCTCCAATTGTCATGACCGCGTGTAAAAATACGTATAGCCACTTTGGCTATTTGTTTTAAATGATACTGTAGTTGTTCAATGGTGAGGTCACTTTCATGCCAACGAATTCCGTGAAAATGATTAGAGATGTAGTCGTTAGTTCTTTTAAGTCCAGTTGCAAGTTCTTCAAATCTATGGGGTTCCTTAACTATCCAATGTTGGACGATTCTGTGCTCTAAACCAAGTACACCAACTTCTTTAGGTGTAAACTTGTTGTTACGGTCTCTCAAACCCTGAATATTGATAACGTAATCCATGATACTATAAAAAATTGACACAGTCGATCCAAACTCGCTCACTTCTCAAACGTCACTGAGAGTATGACGTTTAGCTTTTTTGCTCATCTATAGCATAGATGCGCTGCTGTTGCTTCTTTCCCCATCCCTCTTCTCCTTCTCCACCTTCTCCTCTTACTTTTCCATCGCTTTAACGGTATTATGCATTAAAATCCGTTATTATTTGTCTACTTGAATCTATTTCCAAGACATTGTCGTATTCGGCGTAAATTATACAATTGATTGTAGATTCAAGTGCTCTTTCAAATTTTACCTCTACACGAACACTGCCGTGCTTGATTAAATTCCAATGAGAAACTGAATTTGCTGATAAATCAGGTGTTAGATCAAAAGCAAATAATGTATACCCTTCATCGTACTCCGATCGTGAGATAATTAATGCTTCGTTTAGAAAATGAATTCCAGTCCCAGAATATAATGTATGAAACGAGTCGATAAATAATTGACTTTCACCCGTAAATCTAGGCTGCAATGGTTTGCTGGGAATCTGGACACCATCCACATAAAGAGAAATATAGTTTATATTAAAATGTTGGAAATTAAATGGATTAAACTTTCTATTTCCATTGAATGCCTTGTTATCCACAAATCCAATGATTATTCTTTTGGGTATTTGACCGAGAATAACGTTGTCCAGTATATCGACAAGAATACCTCTATGCATTGTAAATGCCTTCACCTCCACGCGATTGATTGGGTATTTAGCAGTGGCTTTTGTAAGTGCATTAGCATGGGCTAGTATAACACCTGGACTTATTTTAACTCGACGCACAATCAGTGAAGCTTCCTTAATGCGTATAGTAAATTTATCATCAAATGACCGAGTAAATCGACAGTTTTACCATTCTGGGTAAAATACTGACGGTTACACTGACCAATATTTGCATTTGCATCAGTACGCTTGGTATTGGGAGGAGCTGCCCATTTTCCAGGGGTATCCGCATACCAGAGTCCACTCGTGAGATGTGATTCCATACTATTCTTTGAATAATTTAACAGTGTTTCGATGTAAGCTCGGTAAGGATAAGCATTGTTTGGTGGTGAAACCAATTTTTGATTAAAGAAAACGTCTATTTGGTTAAATAGCGAATGTAACGTGTTATTTATTGCTGCTACCTTCGGATACTCTGTAGCTTCAGCTGCTTCTGTTATTTCAACATTTGGCTCTATCTGCATACGAATGCTTAGCATTGTGTGTGCAAGATCGAGATAATCACTACCAGCTGGAACGACGAATTCCAACGGTCCATCGTCTGTTAGCGAAGAAACTGGTTTATAATGTATAAATTGAGAGCTTTCCACCGAAGTCTGTGTAGGTGGTAATGTAAATAATTCTAATTCTGATTTCATGCATTCGCATAAGTTTGAGTGTAGAAAAGCCATATTAAATAATATCTATGTAGATCCAAAAATATCGCTCACACTGCGTTGTTTTCTCTTCTTCCTTGGCTTATTTTTACCCACTTTCTTTTTCGTAGATTTGCGAACACTGACACGGCTCTTCTTCTTCTTTACACGGCCACTTTTACTGCTGATGCGTACAGCTGTACTGTTCTTGGACGATTGATGCTTCCGCTTTTTAGCGCGTATCTTATATCCTGATCCCTTCATCATAGCGGCAATTTTATCAGCGGCTTTATGCTTAACATTTTTACCGGACTCACGCATGCGCATATTTACAGCTTGTTTAAAATTGCTTCCGTGATTTCCCACATCATCTAGTACATGCATTCCTGCTCTGGTAGTTTCTTTTTCAACGGCTTTAGTACCACTCGGAATGTAAGGTAAAACTCTTCGAAATAATCCACTCAAAAAGCTGCCGATTCCACCATGACCTCGCTGATAAGTTGAACCTGCAAACACTCGACGTATTCCTCCTCCACAATCACCACCACCACCGATTTGATCGGCATAGTATTCTGCGTAGTAAGCCATTTTTTTCTCAGAGAATGCGCTTGAAATGTAGTGTTGCGGACAACGTCCCGTACTCGAATGGTATATGATTCCCATTTTCATCTCTTATATCTATTATTATATTCTGAAATGTGTTATTTAACAAAGGTAGATAAATTCCCGGTGCAAATTGTTTGACCACTCTCGCACCAAATTTATATTTTGAATTATCGAGTGTTACTATGCGCAAAAGGGATGCTTGAACGTCACCGACTGTGTACGGAATACAAATATCTGAGTAAACGAAAAATTGATCAGCTATCGCTCTTGCCAAACAACCAGGTCTGTGTCCTACCAATGTTGCATTTTTTTTTCGACTCTACAGATGGAATCATGGGTATAAATTCCTGATTTCTATATTTTTCATTCTCAAAGCCAAATATTCGTTTGACCTTTTCGCTCAACCTGAAAAAATGAGTTTCCTTACATTCACACTTTTTATGTAAATTGTAATAACCACTTTTTTTCTTTGCCTGTTCAATACGTAAGTGAGATTCAGGTATATTGTTTATAGCTTCTGTGAGATTGTTGAGATTCTCGTAAACAACTGGTGGAAATATGGCATCGTTGTGTTTGTCGTTTGTCCAATCCGGTAAATATTCAGATATGTCTCTCTTTCTTGCAACTGCTATTCTACGTGCGTTAACAAACTTTATATTACATTCTTGTTTCTGAATATGCATCATCGTGCATGGTATGCTGATTTCCGTGAGAGCAACATTCCACTTACCATGCAGACGTACTTCGTGTGATAAGTGCGTGGTGAAGCAAGATGTTGTATTTTCAGAAAAATATTTCATACTACTGTTACTCGGTAGTATCAAATAAAATTCGTCCTCAGCCATGTTTAAAGTGTAACGATTTCGCTTGCTTTAATCCACGAATTAAATTTATCAGGATAGCCAAGCCACTTTACAAAAACTTGTTTTTTAACACCACGTCCCCTACTCTTGATCACGCGTTCCACTTTGAATTCCTTATTTTTTGACAAACGATCATCGCCAACTCGAGCTAGTTCTTCGGGATAAAAAAATCCGTCGATTATTTCACCTTCTAAATCAGTCAATTCATAGGTGAAGAGATTTTGACGACGTGAGACACGGGTAATCTTAAAGATCTCTTCACTGTAATTCTTTTCGTAACCTTTATCGAAGGTGCCTTTCAACCGACTGATGCGAACATGATCACCCACGCTGTATATATGTGCTATAGACTTTTTCTCTGACTAAGAGCTCTTTTTTCTAAATTTTTTCTTGCCACAACTGCATTACGAATATTTACTACTGCCGGAACCATTTTAGTACCACTATGCATAGTGTGATTATACGCGTAAACGATATTTTCAATAACATCGATATACCTATGAGTATTTTTGTGAGTTAAATATCTGAACATACGTTCTTTGAGCGTGCGATTTAGACGCTCGACGACGGCTGCTTTAACATCGGGATTACGTGCTACTCGAAAATTAATCTTGTGTTGTTTTATATAATTTTGAAAATCTAATCCGACAAACTCTTTGCCTCGATCAGTTTGTATAAGAATTGGGCGTCGCCCATCGGCTCTTTTTAAGATTTTGTCGAAAGCAGCTACAACACTTTTTGTACTTTTGTCACGTAAAGGCTCGACCCAAGCATATTTACTGAGAACATCTATGACTACAAGTAAATACGCAAAATTATCGTTATACGTTTTGAGAGATTGCATGTCACACAAATCCATTTCCCAACAATCATCCACATTAGTGACGTTGTACATCAATCTAGGAAATTTTCGTCTAATAGGTTTGTGTAGTGTGTATGCATCTTGATTACTTAACCACTCATTAACTTCGCTTTTCTTCTTCTTATTTTTACCATTGATTCGTAACAGATTACGTGCACCAGCGTATCCAGTCTCGTGTCTAGTGTCAAAGTATTGATTTTCATAAGACATGTTAAATTTTATAAGCCAGCCACTTGTTGTCTGCTTTTTGCGGTATGGATTTTTTCTTATTCAAACGTGCACTATAGCGTTGTGCGGCCGCGAGTCTAGTACCTTGTTCCAAAGTCTGAACGCTCTCGGAATTATTTCTCTTGGTTGAAGGAATTGTGTTTAATACACGTTTCAAACTTTCACTAATTTTTATCACCTCTGGATTACTTATTAATTTGGGTGGAGTGTCAGTTGTTGCTATAAAATTAGCTAATTGAAATCTTCCTACAGGTTCTTCGACAGGTCTACTCCGTACGACATCTTCTAGTAAATCTATAATATTTGAGTGTGGTATAGCTTTATCATCAATGCTAACTGTACCTGAATTATCCCATTTAATAAGATGCGATGCTGATTTCCAATGTTGAAGCAATAAACGTGCTTTTCTCGCATAACCCTTGGAAATGCTTGCAAGTATCGCTTCATCGGACAATGGACTCGATATATCTTCATTTTCATGCTCTACATCAAGTATATTTGCATCTGATAAAAGTTCCTGACGTTCCAAATTTTTAAAATGAAGATATCTTCTTAAAATTTGTAAATATTTTTGACATTTTTCACGTTCATCGGTGATACTTTTTGAAAAAAGTATATCGTGCATCTCAGCATCGAGACGACTTAAATTATCACCCTTTGTCTGTATCGTTGGCTCTAAAACATTACTCGACTCTTCTAATATATGTTGTTGTTGATGCTGTTGCTTCGTTACTCTCTGGTATGTTTCCTCTGGTACAATGACCATTTTACGAGCGTGCTCCATATTTTAATTTCCAGAGACTCCAAATATTTTTGACACAAGTGCACCTATAATTGGTGCAAGTAACATTGGTAAAAAGGCACCACCGTTTTTAATAAGGACGCGTTTCTTTTTTTTTCCACTCTTTTTCACTGTTATTACTGCTGGATTTATTTAATAATTTTCTCAAGACACTTTTATGTTTTTTTAACTTTGACTTGTGGGAGTTTTTTATTTTAACGACTCCGCGCAATACATTTAACACGCACTCGCATATGCTTTTAATGAGTTTTTTATCAGCTACACGTAACAGTGCTAAGCGCTGTTGACTATCTGCATGACAAAGAGCATTCAATACTGCAACACACTTTTTTGTAAAATGCTTTGATAGGCATCCACACCTTGTATCTTCTTCTGCTTCTTCTGCTTCAGTAGCAGCAGCAGCAGCAGCACCACCACCACCACCACCACCTCCACGCTGTCTTCTACGCTGTCTACAACTATCGGTTCTCGCAGACGCTCCTCTCCCGGCCATTGTTTCAATCAGACTGAAGCTTTAATCATAGAATCCTCTACTTTTATCGGAATTTCTTATTCATCCTCGGTCGACTGTTTCAAATCCAACAAAAGATAGCCATGAGAAGTTGACGTACTATCGAGATACGCTTCTTGTAAAATTTTTGGGTCTTCGGGATAGACTTGACGCGCTAGATATTGTATTTGCGAACGATCACGTGGATTTTTAAAAATAACGAGGTAATTTGCATTTAATGATATATCGCGTTGACCAGCTCCTTTGTGAAAAAGATTTTGTGTAATAAAAATCACACTTAAATTCTTATGATTCTTCCCTTTGTAAATAAATCGAGAATAATGTTATTCGAAGATTCTCTCATTAAATCATCGATAATTAATAATTTTTTCTTTTCATTGTCTTGAGAATAATCTGAAGGCTGAGGCAATCCCTCGTGAAATTCAACAATTTTTTTCTACTCTCCCTACTTATGCCTCCTGGAACAAAGTCTGTCTCATACGTAGACTGCCACTCGGCATAATAGAGTAATATCCGATCAAATGTTAGACTGCACATGAGTGGAAGATGTCGAAGAAACCTTTTGACAAAAACTGTTTTACCACATCCCGTGGGTCCGCTAACGATACACGTAAACGGATGTTTGAATTGCATATCCATTTCGCCGAGTACTCACACACACACACACGAGAGAGATTTTCCTTAAAATAAGCTTATGGCACGCGGACGGACGGTGGCGGCGGCGGCGCGGCGCGGCACACGTAAAAATAAGCTAATTTTACGTGTGCTGAATCACAAGCTGTTATTACCGCTGTTTAAGCTGATATTCGTGTCCAACAAGCTAAATAACAACGCGAGTAAGCTGAATTATGCGTTAAAATGAGCTAAATTTCCATAAGAAGCGTTCTCTTCGATGACAAAAGCTATACTGAGGATATAAAAATGTGTTAGGGATCTTTTAAATGGAAAAATAAGGAAATTATATAAAAATTTATGTTTATTTTTATTTACAATAAATACATCCAAAAAGTTCATTATTCTTATATCCAAAAGGTAGAGACTTACGTGACGTAAGGTATCGTCGTTTTTTCAATACAACACAACATGTTTTCGATTCTTCACGCGTTACAACTTCATGCATTTTAGTTCTTCTGATAGCTTTGAATTTTAAGCGTATTTTACTACATTCATCATTCATTTTTTCAGATTCGTGATCTTCGTTTGCAAAGGCATCGTTAATCAAATTCTTAATGCTATCAAAATTAATTTTTACACCGTTTGAGAAGTTTAATGAGATACCTTTTACTTTACAACATTCAATTTTATCATCTTTATTGGGTGTTACAGCTGTGTAAGCGTAAAACTTTGGTCCTCCCGAAACAAAATTACTTATATACGTATTCTCACCATAACCACAAAGTTCATCTGTCATATCACCTAGTTTAGAGCCAATAAAAGGTTTATACTCATCCGAAGCATCGTCATGCGAAACAAATATACAAGAATCTGTGTCATAATAAAGAACACGATCACCTAACCTTCTCAAGTAATTATATAGTTCTAAACGTGCTTGAGCAGTGGTGTAAGCCGCAATCACGACACTCGTATGCGGGGCAGGAGTGACAGCCTCATCCTTGTATTGCCAATTCACGCACAGTATCTCATCATTAATTGCTAGTATATCATTAACATCTCTTTCCGGATAAGTAAGAAGTTTTAAAAGAGATTCACGTGATTTTACAACTTCAGTTTGTTTCAAATTACTCCGTTGTCCAAACTTACCCCAAAACGAATTTAAGCAGAGCTTAGCAACAGCTCGTAACCCTGAATTTTTTTCGATATTATTATTATCTAAAGTTATACCCTCATTGAGTCTATACTGTTCAATGTATTGTAATTTAGTTGCTTCATCAGTACACCATGAGGACCATCCGCTAGCCTCTTGCTTGATTTTTAATAAAGTATTTACGTATTCAGCAAAAAGACCTCCGCTACCATCAATTTGATTATATTGTGTCATCTCATATTGCCAAATAATATAAATTTTCGTAATACTGTAACCGAGTTCAACAGCTTTACGCAACTCATCAGCAACCCAGGTGCCCGTGAATTCAGGCATTTTTGGGTCTTCGTGATTGCAGTCACACTGCTGCATTTCTTCGCAGCATGAGCGGCAAAGAGCAAAAAGAAGACGTCCGTGCATTTTAATTGGTAAGAGTGGAATGTGCAGGTCGCGCGGTGGTATGATACTACATTTAACTAATCCTTCAATATTGTTGAGATTATTGTTATTCCCCTGCGTTAATTCGTTGCAGTCTTCACCAATTAAAATTCGCGGATGTCCCACGGGAAATCGACTTCTTTTACACACGTACGGATAAAGAGAGCATATATCTGTATATTGAATTTTTTCGTTATTTCCGATCGTGTACTCAGTAACTATATTTTCCGTTCTACCTCCAAAAAAAGCATCGCGCGGATTCAACGTTATACGACTCATAAGAGGATGCTGTGTTACATATTCGTAGATTTCGTGATTCTCTGCTTTTATCCGATCAAAAGTACATTCCCATATCTCTCGAACTTCGTAACCCAGGGCTTTTATTTTTTGAATTTTCCGAAAAGTATTCTCGTACGACTCATCCATAGTTCTGCCGTATGACATTATTTTATCTCGTCGTTTATTAAAGCAAATAGGGCAACCGTGTGTGTAACAGCCTTGATATTCAAAGACAATACCTTTATTTACATTGTCATTTTCCGGAGGTAAATAGCCATCTACACGAAACCCTTCTGGAAGCATAAATTCACGTGCTCTACCCGCGTGTATAATTTCCCGACCAATCTCACGTTCACACTGTAACAGCCACTGTATTGACTTTTGGGAATGATTATCAGCGCGTCGATATCCACCTGCTGGAATGATACCGATAGTTTTTTCAGCTATGGCTATTTAGCAGAAGCTATGGTCGTTGCCTCTGTAAACGGACAAGTATTCCCGCACTTAATGAAAATTTTCTGAAAAGCCATGCATGCAAGTCTTAAAATTTCTACATCCATACGGCAATAATCGAGTATTTCACGTTGAAAATCAAACTCATAAGTATTTCGGTTCTCCTCATACCATACAATAAACTTTTCCCTCTCAGACGTCGACATGGCATTAGGCGCATAGGACGATGCTTCGGATAAAGCCCCAACATAATTTTGATTATCTAAATTATTGAATAGATGAGGAAAATATCCTTTTTTGCTAGCTGGCGGTAGAGAAAAGGTTTGTGGTAAAGCACTTAATTTCATGTGAAAATAGTTTAAGCTATCAATAAATTTTGTTCGCCCACATTGAAGCATAATTATATTTTGTCCATTCAATATTACGTTCGGTACTATTGAGGTTTTTTCAACGATTTCTCTCAAAATAAATTGCGCATCAAACCCACGAGCGTTATGAGCAATACAAATTATTTGACCGAAGGTAGTTTTATCGCGTACTGTCACACCTATTAATTGTTTAACTGGATCATCGCGAAATATATGCTCTCTTACACCACACGTATGGCATAGTATATTTATATTTTCATCATCCATGCAATCATCGCAAACCTGTTGTACAACACATAGATTTGGAATGTGTATTTTTATCTCTGTATCTTCACGGTAAGCAGAATCTTGACGCGTCTCAAAGTCATAAAAAATAAATAAGTTTTTCTTTGGGGATTTACGATTAATCTGTGCGTTAACATTACGTCCAATGGGTTGAATATAACAGAGCTGATTTACATCATGTTTTTCGCGACATAAGTTGCACCAATTGATTCCACACTCGTGCTTTGACTTGTAGATATTAATTCGTTTGCAACACATATTACATACTTTTACTACATCGCATATTTTTTTATTTTTTTATTTTTTTTTGTATGACCCACCTATTTTGTGACGGTCGAAATATATTTGTCTTTAAAATTCTCGGTTACATTCTACACACTTTATAATATCTATATTAGAATTACACGTTGGCGCACAAAAACACCTGTCACATTTGGCTGTGCATCTATGCTCATCTACGTATCTATAGCTTTTATTACAATGTTCGCAGAAAAAACGATTGCGTGCAGCACCGGTTAAATTTAATATTGTATCGAAATGACGCCTTCGCGCGTCGTACAAAAGATTTATAACGTCAAAAGAATTTGAATTTAACAGAGGTCTTCCATCGTAAAAGGACGGTTCTCCACTTCCAAAAGATAAACTATCGTATATTACAATAGCGATATTTTTTGCAACAGAATACCGCTGATACGTCTCTATTTCTCGTATACCGCACCCGTTTGCAAGAATTACGACGTTTGCATTAATAGTAAGGAGATTTGTGCGCTATTTTTGCATACCACGTCTGCTATCTCTGACAATATTCCAAGTATCAATGGCTTCGTTTGAAAAGAATTTTTTATACATCATATAAGCCTCCCCGACAATTAAAGCTCTTGGCAAGCATAAATTATCGTTATTTCTTATAGATACAACCGATCTCTGAGATAAGCTATCAACACTCATCCTCTTTTTACTTCCACCTCGGCCACCATTAGGTATATTAACAAGTGTTAATGTTAGAATAAAGCTCTCATCTATTTGAAAATCCTCATTACTCTGAGCTAATCCACTTATTAAATTCCATAAATCATTGTAAAAAAAATTATGTACTAATCGTAAAGATAACCCACCCGGGCCTCGTGCAAAATTTAAACTTCTAACGGAGACGCCAATCATGTCGTTTTCATTACATAATGAAATTATATAAGAATAAATATCGCGAATAACTAACTCCAACCAAACTATCGGATTTATAGATCCATCCTTCGGTGGAGATCTTATTTTTAGCACAATACGTCTACCTTCTATTTTATACTTAGATATATAATGCGAATTTTGTTGGAAAATATCAAAACGATTACCAGGAGGTTGGATATCCCCATCCTCTCTTTCCTCATCGACTCCTTGATAATCCATATTATCGTCTGTTTCGCTTCTCTCCTCATCCTCCTCGCTGATCTCCTCCTCCTCCGCCTCCGCATACTCCTCACTGATTATCCTCTTGCTCGTAGTCAGACAAATCATCATTATTGCTGCTTGAATTTTCAATTCTTCTTGTTTGTCCTCTACCAACTTGAATAGAAAAATCACTTTCATCGGCCTCGTAATCCTGCGATTCTACAGAAGTATTGGTGTTCGAAGATGATGTAGATAAGGGAAAAATGGTTGTAGAAGAAGAACAAGATAAATCGTCAGAATGATTATGTTCTGAAAAAATTTATTGAATACAAAATATTTGAATACCCTATTTTACACTTTCTTATTTTTAAATTATTCTTCTGGTGGTCCTGAAAAACTCTCTCCCAGACGATTAAACACTTCAGGTAAATTTCCAGTGTCTAACAGTATGGAATTTTTATCTTTATAAGCATTGAAAAACCAACGTATTTCTTGTGCTCTTCGAACATACATGATACGCATGATATCTTGTTTCAAAGCCCTGAGGTACTTTGCAAATCCTTCGAGACCACGTCGAATAACTTAAACAATATTTGAAAATAAGAATTTATTTCAAGAAAAATGTATATTTAAATACAGCATAATACTCACGTTCATTAATTTGACGATCTCTTGGATTTCCCTGGTTAAAAAAATGCTCGGTGACCAATCCTCCAGCGCTTCTTCTTGTGTACCGCATTTCTTCGGGTTCTACTGGTCGGGCCAAAAAGTCGAGGATTTGTTGCCGTCTTTGTTGTAATATAGTAAGTATTATAATCTTGATTATAAGTACCAAAACGGTACACGTCGCGCCATCTATTGGCAGACAACGATTTTGTGCAGTGAGACGAGATCAAGTCAGAGCGAGAGTATCGCGCATGCTTCGCAACTATACTCTAAGCGCCTATTACATACTATACTATACTCCGTGTGTAGAGCCAGACTATGCTGTTCTGTACTCAACACTCTCCCTTGCTTGTAAGACTCCGATGTGATCGGACGTGCCGACTACTGGGCTCTTAAGCCTAACTATTTTTTCAATATATAATATTATTATTAACCTCACTGTTTATTATTTATTCCACCACACTAACATGGTAGCAGAGCGTTGGAAACTTTACTTTTTCAATTTTGAGGGGGGTAAAAAGTGAGGTATGAAGAAAGCCACGTGGAAAAGAAGTTAACGGTTATTGTTAACAAAGGGAATCGCACAGTGAAAAATTGATCAGTGAAATTAAAGGAGAAAGTTTCTCAGAAATATTATATGCTTGTGGAGCATTGAAATTTAAATTTTGTGTCGAAACGGCCGTCGAAAAAAAGAAAAATTTCAAGTGAAGATTAACCAGTCAAGAAAAGGTTCAAGTCAAATATATATGCTCAGTGACAAAGATTAAGTTGTCAGGTANTGTTGTAATATAGTAAGTATTATAATCTTGATTATAAGTACCAAAACGGTACACGTCGCGCCATCTATTGGCAGACAACGATTTTGTGCAGTGAGACGAGATCAAGTCAGAGCGAGAGTATCGCGCATGCTTCGCAACTATACTCTAAGCGCCTATTACATACTATACTATACTCCGTGTGTAGAGCCAGACTATGCTGTTCTGTACTCAACACTCTCCCTTGCTTGTAAGACTCCGATGTGATCGGACGTGCCGACTACTGGGCTCTTAAGCCTAACTATTTTTTCAATATATAATATTATTATTAACCTCACTGTTTATTATTTATTCCACCACACTAACAGTCTTTTAACACATGGATGCTCCGCATACTCAATAATATTCTCGCTTTCATCAGCTGCTCGTTCCATCAAGCGCTGTAGAATATTATTAGCAGCAGCTGTTGGCTCTATACATGTGGCAAGAAGATGGTCAACATTAACCATGCGCTGAGAATCCCTATTGGCAGGTACATCTTCAGCCTCTTCCGCTCTAGCATCGTGCTCATTCTGCGCTCTCTCTACTGCTTCATCTTCCTCCTCCTCCTCCTCCTCCATCGCCTCATTCACCTGAAGACGCACCGCTGCAGGCGCCGCAGCCACCGCTGCTGCTGCTTCTCTCCTTACGGCTTCGCTCTCCTCCGCCCGCAATTCCTCTCCGTGTGCATCGGCAGCGCTCACCCCCACCATTTCAAACGGTACAAACTGTACATCGGCTACAGCATTTAGCGCTTGCGCTGCATCCTCCTCTTCCGTCTCACTTGCCTCTCTTTCTTCCTCCTCCACCTCCTCCTCCTCCTCATCTTCATCCGATGACGTAGGTTCAACATATTCACTTGATGTGTATTCTGTAATATTATCATCATCTTCATCAGAGCAGCTAACAAATTTTCTAACGTTGAAATGTAAAACAATTTTATGTTAAAAATACAGAGCTTACTTTTTATAATAAACGTTATATGTATTCGAAGGTAGTGATGCATACAACACATGAATATTAAAATCTCTTTGATGTCGAATGAATTAAAACAAAATATTAACCGATATTTGATTACACATTTTTTTAAATAAAAAAAGCAAGAAGTATAGTGAGAAAAATAGTTGTTTAAAAAAAGTATTCTCACTGTCATAGAATATAACGGATGTATATTCTTTGATTTTATAATTATACGTTATATTACTGTAATGATAAAGAAATACGCATCGCATGCTATGTAATATGACAGATGTAAGAAGCTAATATCCCTAGCGCTGAAGCAGACGACTTGAAAACACTAGGCGTCATACGTAGCAGTCGACGCGTTCTACGGCAAGAGCAGACGACACTGCGTTACGAACGTGTGTATGCGCGCGCGCGCGCGCGAGTGAATGAAACAGAGCTTCTAGCAGCTGTAGCAGACGACGCTATCAGCTGTGGCACCGTTTACCTCGTTGCCAAGTACAAGTGCTGTTTGATTTTTATTAATGACAACGCGATATAGTGCAGAAAAATTACAATCAATAAAAATGTACTCACCATTATTCTCCTCGAATGCTGTCATTAACCGCCTCAACACAGGTAAATGCGCAAAATTCTGTTGCATACAAAATTCTGCTGCGCATCACACAGCTAAGTTGCATTTTTTAAAAATGCGTCTATGAAGCTGTGCAATTTTCCGTGGCCCACAGCATCGTAAAAGACGTGAAAACTCGCAGCATAATTGGCACGATACCATGCGTTTCACGCGTAGACACCAGCTTCTTGTACACCTGCGTCTAACAACACTATTTGCTTGAAGATTGCCCGCGATGCGATGCACTACACTGCGTAGACTCCTCGGCTACGTTATACATGCTTGCGAGCTCTTGATTTAATGCAACTACTCTCATGACTACTGAGCTCCTGAGGTTAACGTAGGGTTTATATAGTATAAAAACGTCTTGCTAGTGATGGGATGTGTGGACTCGCGCAACAGTATAAAGCACAAAAAATAACATCCTGTGATAAGTTTTGCCTCAGCTTTATCATTCGCGAGTATCAAAATTTCGCCGAATGTCACTTACACCGTAAGAGGATCGACTGATTAATAGGTATTATATTACCTACGCTCTCACGGGTCCAAGATGCATAACAATCTGAAATAATGATACCGTCGACGATTCTCGCACGATACAAGGCGGCTGAAAGCAATGCTCTATCACATTTAATAGCATTCGACTTCCTGTGCAAGCGATGACCATAGCGATTCTCATACAAGCAGTATCAAATATACGGCTCCGAGAATCCACGTGTTAATTACATTTGAGATTACTCTGAACCGTTGTTTTGTCACACTGATTCATCTCCGCTGTATAGGTATCGCCTGCTAAGACTCATGGCGACAAGTGGATACTAAAAAATATCAACTTCCTGCGAAGAGCACTTGAGAGTCAAAGGTTATGCTCTCTAGCGCTCGTAAAAAGTATCCCGTATCCGTCAAGCATTTCGCTGCACAACGCGTCAGCCAGCTCGTTCGGGTATCGGGTGTACGAGCACACGTGCGGTATCGAACAATAATCAGCACAAGTCTAAATTTTTCTCCTTCGTCCCTCCTTCTCCTCCTAGACCCTACAGATGACTGCTTCGAGTACAGTCGTCAGTTCCAAGTTGATCATAGGATCGTTCCACTAGGATGTCGGTGAAAAGTATTGTTTTACGTCAGTTGGAGGAGAAAAGCTCTCTCCTAAAATCACGGATGGAGCGTACGTCGCGGCTCATACAGCAGCACCGCGACACGTATGCTGGGCTGTATGAGGAGCGTGAAGAAATCAAACGCACGCTGCACATCATGAAAAGTTCACCTTCCATCGGCCCCGTTAATTACTACATCTCTAAGCTTGGGGATGTATGTGAAGTGTGTGAGCGGGTGATGAAGCGCATGACGTACGCACACGCTGGACGTACTGCACGGAGTGCAGGGCACGACGCTGTACGACGTGCAGCAGAAGAGAGCTGTGGTGTTGCAGCATAGGAACGGATAAGAGGGAGGAGACTGAGGAGATAGCCGAGAAGTTAGTGCAGCAGCAGCATGTTCGTTCGTAAGGTAAATGTCTTTGTTTGTCATAATAAGTTAATTATATGTATCTTTTCACAGGTGCTTACCAACGGTGATGCTGCTATGGTGGAAATCGCTAGAAGAGAGGAGCAGAAAGAGGAAGCGCATGAAGCGGAGGAAGTAGAGGTGGAGGCCGTGGACGACGCTGCAATGCAAATAGGCGAAGAATTTTTTCAATTCAACTCGTATGCATCTCCCGATGACTTAGCTGATATGGAAAAGCCTGTCGTCATGAAGATCGAAGCAAGTGAAGAAGACGAGACAGTTGACGTAGTATAGTAGTATTTTGTGTTTGGGTGTGAGTGTATAGTATATAGATTAGTAATTAAGAGTAAGGAGTGATGTGTGAGAGTGTGTGCGTAAGAGAGAGAGAGAGCGTGTGCGTAAGAGAGAGAAGAGAGAGAGAGAGAGAGAGAGAGAGGAAGAGAGAGAAAAGAGAGAGGAAGAGCGTGTGCGTAAGAGAGAGAAGGAAAGCTTGTGCGTGACAGAGAGAAGGAGAGAGGGAGAAAGGAGAGATGGAGAGAGAGCGTGTGCGTGAGAGAGAAGGAGAGAGGGAAAAAAAGAGAGCGTGTGCGTAAGAAAGAGTGTGTGCGTGTGAGTCGGAGAGAGCGCAGTGTAAGAAGATAGTGTCCCTTGTGCGTTAGCAGACTATACGATTTTTTGTGTGTGGGTGTGTGTGTGTGTGTGTGCTCGCGTAAGTGTACGTATGTGTACACATGTGTGATTGGATTTACATTGTTTATGATAATTCGAATAAATAATTTTTTTATAATAAAATCCATTATATATTGTAAGAATTGATTTTTTTATTTTCAGCAATTCTTTGGAGATTTGAAAATTTCTCCTTTTGAAATTTATATCCTCGATAATCTTTCCTTTCGATTCGAATATTTTCCTAACACGTTTTTCTTCTCGACAGGCTGAACTAACATGAACAAAGCAACGATTGATTTCGAATTTGGGAAAACCGAAGCTCGCAAGATGCCCCCCCCCCCCCCCCCCGTTGACTGCCCACGCGCGTTGGACCGGCACAAAGATTCTGACGTCACGACACGACGCCAAGCTTCCAAGCGACGCTCTCAACTCTGTTGCGCGTGGTTTGAAATTTTACCCTCGTCTTTCTCGCAAGTATAACGCGAACTTTGTTTCTTATGAAATTTTTCACTGCGCAGACACAACACTGATTTCATTTTAATTTATCTTCTTAATGGACCAAATTCACTATTTTACTTAATTTCACGATTTAGTAATTCTCAATTTTTTTGTTTTAGAGACGCGGACACTATATTCACTCTAATATTAATATATTGTGATTCAAGAGAAAAGAGAAGTAAGTTTGTTTTGAGATAGGCTAAATCTCGTTGGGACCTCCAATTTTGTTAGGTAGAAACTTGAAGAGTTTCTCCTTTCTGTGTGTGAGTCTACCTAACTGACACACTGTACAGGTGTCCAGGGAGAATCTGGTCAGGATTCGTTCACTGCCAACAAACGTACTCCCTGATCTTTACTTGCGGGCCAATTGTAATAATGTGAAATCTTACCTTGTGTCTATTAGTTGATCGGATTACTGGATATTTTCTCTTCCTTGTAAAGTATTCTCTTTTGATATTTGTGTACATATATAGGAGTTTTGGACTGTATGATTCGGGATGAAATTCGTATACACAAGATGTATGGTCCAAGTATTATATATATATATATATATTTTTTTTTCTCCAAAGTAAATTTCTTACAATTCTTGCAATAAACTTTCAAATGAAATCTATGGGAATATACACTCTCACGTATAACAAAGAAATCTAAAAATGAACTAAACGATGGAAATCTGAATGAACTCTTAAATGGAATCTATAAGTCCGCCGGCTTCTGTGCCCGATCACGGAGTGTGAGAGCAGCGTGGTTCGAGAGCGCTCGGAAGAGGTTCCGGACCTCCCACGCTGTCGCCAGCTTACTTCCCCTCAGCCGCGTTACAATGGCGACGCTTGTTGCACTCATTAGGCCTTACGGGACCTGGCAACTAGTTTTGTACCGAAACTGCAACGTAGCTCCGCACGGGCGCTTCTAGCCGTTGGCGGGGAAGTTGTTTAGGTCAGCGAGATTCTTAGCCACTTGATACTTTTGTGGCCTTGAGTCTCGCTGTACCTTTTTACGTGTGGAACTTTCTCGATCTTACTTTTGAAATTATTATTTCAAATGCGAGATCGGGAAAGTTGTCACGTAACAATATCCGACAAAAATATCATCGTTTTGTCTTATTTGTTTGGGAAAAGAATTTGTTTCTCTACGCAAACGTAAAATATATTGAATTTTGATTGTAATATCATTTGGCATTTGATCTATTTTTAAAAAAGATTCTATTATTTCATCATAATGTTTTTCGTAAATTTTGATTTCATAATTTAATTTCTTTAATTGTTCTTTATCCCAGGCAATCATAGAATTGTACAAATATGTATCATAATTTAGTTCCTGACGGATTTGATCATCTATTTCATTATTTAATCGAAGTAAATATTGTCTATGCTGTTCATTTTCTATTTGTACATGTCTATTTTCAACTGGATCCCATTCCATTGTTTATTCAATATAATCTAAAACACATAATATACGACCATTATTTTTGTATTTAGACAATTTTAAATACTTATAACATACGAAACAGATATTAGTTACAAGAATATAGTTACTTATCTAAATCAAGTATCTTACGAATTTTATTTATTCAAATATTTCTTTCCAGACAGTATTTTTAATTACATCGCAATCGTCTGTATCATTTTGTATAAATAATTTTTTTTGATTTTTGCATCGAGACAAAGCTACATATAATTGACCATGAGAAAATAAAGGTCTATGAATGTATAATCCAACCATTTCAAAACTTTGTCCTTGAGATTTGTTTATAGTCATTACAAATGCTAAAATTATAGGAAATTGTCGACGGAATAAAATAAAAGGTAAAGAAGTATATTCTCCAGTATCTAAAATTATTCGAGGAATGAAACAATGTTTCCTTTTTTATCGCCTGTTCTGATTTGTGCTTTAACAGTGTATTTAAATAGTTCAAGAACTTTTAATCTTGTTCCATTTCAAAGACTTCATTTTTCATTCATACTTAAATTTCGGATAAGCATAAATATTGTTCCTATTTTCAGAGTTAATTTGTGTACTGGAAAACCAGGAAATCTCAAGGAATTTAAGTATTCCGTAGGATATTTGTATTCAGCGTTTATATCAGTTTGATCTACGCCTTTGTGTATCGCGTAATCAATACTGTGATATGTAACTGCTTCACTATCGAGTTTTTTCAAAATTTTTTCATTGATTTTATAAATGTCTTCATTATGTGATGATAAAATTATTTTGTCTGATAAATCGTCATTTAGTGATATATTAGAACCATACATTTTTTGACAAATGTCGTTACTCTTCCATTTGTCTGGAATTTCAAAATTTTCAATTTTTCCATCACCAATGTTTAATAAAAACGATGAAAATTCATTATTTGTTGATATCATATTAGTTCTTAATTGTAATACTTTGAAATTTGTCCACAAGCAAGAGTTTTTAATTGATTCATTCATACATTAAATGTTGTGCCATATTTTATAACGGGGAGTGTTTGTCTAAAATCTCCACCTAAAATCACTATTTTTCCGGCAAAAGGAACGTTTTATGACTTACAACAATCACATATCACGTATTATCAACAATCTCTAAAATTTGTTTAGGTATCATCGAAGCTTCGTCCCAAATGATAACTTCAGATTCTCTTATTTTTTTTATCAGATGGATGTTTTAAATTCGCTGTTTCACCGTTCTCTAAATCCAATGGTAGTTTGAAAGTTTTGTGACTTGTCATTCCTCTAGGTAATAGAATCGAAGCAATACCAAGCCATTAAAACTTGTTTTTGTTGACTCAAATAATAATAAATTAAAGTTTTGGATATAAATGTTTTGCCGGTACCACCAGGTCCATCAATAAATATTGTCTTTTGATTTTCGAGATCTTTTGTAATATAATCAAAAATGTATTTTTGATCATTATTCAGTTTTTTATATAATTGAGTAAACGTTTTTTCGTAATCATTTATAGTAGATTCTTGTGCTTCGTTAATTACATTTAAATCTGAAATTGGTTCTGGTAATTGAAAGTCTGAACATTTATAATTTTCTTCAGAATTTGTTTAATATTGACAATTTGTTTCTTTCATAATGAGTTTGGTTTATACGTTTGATATACTTTTTTTTTATAATTTTGCCAAAAAGTTAAGTATGTATTTTTTAAAATATCATAATGACCTGCATTAATTGGACCCGATAATAAAAGATCCAATTCATTATTATTATCAAAGTTTCGTCCATAACAAATTGGATGTACCATAGTTACATAGTTGCACAATAACCATAAACCACGATATTTTCTGGTAGTATTTTTTCCTGTCCCCGCCCCGCATGCTCGATGTCACGATGAAGAACTTGCTGCTCCATCCAGGTGCCAGTGTATAGCAAATTCAGACTGATTGTCTGTTAATCTGTAACCACGAGGTGGTATAATACCAATTTGATCCTTTTTCAAGAATTTCTTTCTAAACACTCGCATGCAAGAAGAGACTATAGTTGTGCATTCAGTGAAAGGGTCTACATCAAATTTCATGAAGGTTTTGCGGAAAGCTAAGCACGCCAATCTCAAAATGGTCATATTTTGTTTACAGTATTTTAAAATTTCTCTTTGGAAATTAAACACGTATCCATCTTGCACTTATTTATCGTACCACTTTAAAAATCGTTCTCGTTCGTTGCTACTCATTGTATCTGGAGTATACGTGTTAAGGGGCAGTAGAGGGCCTTCGTAAGCCTGATTTTCCACAGTATTGAATAAATGCGGGAGAATACCTTTCTCCATTTCGGGTATAACGTAGGTTTTAGGTAAGCTGCTTAGAGGTATGTGAAAATAATTTAAACTATCAATAAACTTTTTCGTAGAACCTCCATTAAAATTATTTTTGAGCCATTCATGACAACCGATGGCACGACTCGAACTTGATTGAATTTCTCAACAACATATTTAAATATGAATTGCGCATCGAATCCTTGAGAATTATGTGCTATGCATATAACTTGTTGAAATCGTTTTGGTGCTAATGCGAAAACCATCAAGCTGTTTTATCGGCTCATGATCGAACACATATTCCCGAATACCACGTATCTCACAGCTAATTGAAATATCTTCAATCTCTATACAATCTGTAAATACCTGCTGTACAACGCACACGTTTGGAACATGTACTTTTTTTTCTTCGTTGCCTAGCACCGGGAGAGATTGTTGCGTTCCAAAGTCATAAAACAAAAACGTGGTTGGTTTTGAACGGGTCGGTTGTTTGATTGGTTGTATATAAGATTGATGCCTAATAGGTAAACGTAATTTATATGTTGTACGGAAATACACACCGCATTCATGTGTTTTATTTCCTTTAACTATTTTAAAACAAGTTTGGCAAAGTCTTACTTTCGTACATACATTACTATTTCTATTATATGATCCGATTTTAGTATGGTTATTCAAACAAACATTGCCAAAAAATAATCGTAAACAGTTATTACATTCTATGAGATTTTCCGTCAGACTGCATGGCGGCGATGAAAAACATTTGTAGAACTTGTTGGAACATCTATGCTCCTCAGCTCGCCAATACGCTTTATTGCATGGTATACAATAGCCGTCGGTACCACACGCTCCAACGAGATTTAATATCGGCTCATAATGATTCGTTCGCTCGTAATACATTATTTGTAATACATGTGCGACATTTCCGTTAGTTTCGCTGACAGTTTATATGCCGTCATATATTGGTGGGTTTCCGCGACCGAACGTTGAAAAATTATAATCCACGATTGATGTACCACGGGTAGAAAAAAATTCTTGAAACTTGCGGATTTCTGGGAGCCCACATCCTTCATCTAGTACTTGAACACTCGCTAAATTCACAAGTTCCATTGCAGCGTTTTTCTGTATTTTTCCATGCGTTTCACGAATCCGAATATCTATTAAGTACCCCAGAGCGTATTTGTTCTCTGACGGCATAGGCATAGCCAGCAACTAAATTCCGCGGTAGACAAAGATTGTCGTTATTACTAATTGTCAATATAGATTTTTTATGCACTGATTCTAAGGTTAACCGCACTCGCCCACGACCCACTACACCTTCGACAACAGCGCAATTAACAGACCATCCCTCATTAACATTCAATTCCTTTACACTTTGCACAGCACTTTTCAATAGATTCCAGAGATCTTTAAGCTGGGAGAGTAGACAAGCGACAAAGTCCGCTGGTCTACCTCTCTCGCAAATATTTCGATAAAGTTTTTGTACACAGCCCTCCAACCAGACGTAAAAGTCTGCATTTACTGGAGGCTGGGGTATATATCTACTAATCACTCTACCCTCGTATCCAAAGTAACGATAAAATCGTATTGATTTATTTTCAGTTATAAATCTAGGGCGCTCGTCTTCTTCACCGGTCTGTAAAGAAACGCCTATAAATTGATCAAAATAGTTTAAAAAATTAATTGAACGTAACAAAAAAAACTTAAACACTATTTTAATCTTACCTTCTTCAGCTGTGTCTGTACCGTTACTACTAATGGTACTGGAATTACTACTGGTACTAGAATTACTGGTACTACTATTAGAACTACTACTGTTACTGCTGCTACTACTGTTACTGCTACTACTGGCCCGTCTTCTACGTTTGCGACCTCTCTCTATTGACGACTCTGAAACTTAAGTATTAAGCTTTGCATTATACTGTAAAAAAGAATAGAATAAAATCTATATTGACAAGCTTAATACTTACGGCTATTTTCGTTTGACAGCTGTTGCTGTTGCTGGTTGTCAGACGTCGATGGAACAGCTTCTAAAAAAACTAGAGTGGGTGTATGTGCCATAATTGAATAATTAGGAAAAAAGAAAAATCATCTATCGCATTTACACCACTCACCTTTTGATATATCATCTTGATGACTATGCTGTCCTTGTTGTCGTTGACTAGACTCTGAAAGTAAGTATTGAGACAGTCAAAACGTGTAATTAAGCAAAAAAAAGTTAATTTTTTTATTTTAATTGGCTCAATACTTACAAGTAATATTCCTAGCTTAGGGAGTTTGTAACTGGTGCTCATTACACGCCATTATGATTTCATTACCCCTGGTATCTCTCATCATCTCGTTAATTACTGAAAAAAATTTAGTAAAGCTCAGACTAATTGAAAAGATTCATATGATTGAAAAACATTAATATCTCATACTTACATTGGAGGCGAAACATTATACGCGCTAGTGGATGTTCATGATTGTTACGCTGGCGTATGCTTTCCAGAGCAATTGATAGAACATACGGATTACGGAATAGGCCATTGGTGAACATACGATAGACCGTGGTTATTCTACAATCTAGAAGGAGAAAACACAGCTTTCTACATAAATTATCTATTGATTGCTGCTGAAGATCTGAATCCCACACTACACCACACATCGTGTAATTTGACTTCCTCCTTCCCCCAATCATCTCGGACTATGACGCGGACAGGCTCCCCGTGGAGGTTGTTTGTTTTGACCCGCTATAGTCCAGGTTATACTACTAAGGTGCGCGTAAGAGTTTAAGTTACAGATAGAGATAAATTAGATCAATCAGAGGTTTAGGTAGCAATAACGATAGAGCTACATATGTAGATTATCTTTATCGCTGGGTTTCTAAAAGGGTAGAAATATACACGAGAAAAATTTCTGACATCAGCCATCAGGACATGTCCGTGCGGATGGCTGCGTGTGTATGTGTGTGGGTGTGTGGGTGTGTGTACATGTATACCGTTATGATTCTGGAAGCACGCGACCGATCGTAATAAAATTTGACATGCAAATATATTTTCTGATTCTGAATTCAGGAAAAAATCTTTATGCTTCTGACCATTTTAAGGCCATAATATAACCATTTTTCGATTTTTAAAAAAATATTTTTGCTTTTTTCTAAAGATATGATTTATACAATATATTCAACAATAGTTTATCTAAAAAAACATAAAATTGCCTACTTTTTCCCGCAAGATTTCCAGATTGATCGTTCCGTTCAATTGTTATGATAAAAAAAGTGATTAAAAAAAATGAATATCTCCAAAACTAAACTGTCAAACATTTTGAAAAAATGTATGGCAATAAAGACAGATAATATCTATTTGCTATATAAAGTTTAAACCATTTTGGCGACTAGATTTTGAGCTCAAAATCAAAAACAGAAAAATGGGTTTTTGATGTCGTACGATTATGGGTGAAAAGACGTTAATTAAGTTGACATTTTAAGAAAAGATAGATCTTTTGCTTACATCGGTTAAGTTCTTTTTACAGCTTATGAAACCAATTAGTTTAAAAAGTATGAAGATACAAATTCTTTGTCTCTCACCCTATATACCCTGTATAACTAAAAATTACTATTTTTGTTAAACCTTATAACTCGCTAACAAAAGTTCAGAATATTTTGAGAAAATGTATGATTTTATACGGTTATGAGGACTCTATGGTATTTAAAATATTAAGGTTTAAATTTTTTCATGGAAATTATATGATTTGATATTGTGACGGGTGCTCCTTCGGTAAAATAATTAAGTTTGCAACTATTTTAAAAATAATTGTTATACTGTATATTTGAACAATATTTTATTTATTGAAACTATAAATTTTGTTGGAGAAAGCTACATGCCAAAGAATTGTCAGCGGTTTTTTTTTTCTAGCGTGTTATTGATACAATATTGTGTGTTTGTAGTGATCCGTTGGCTGTGTTTACGTTATCCTATCATACATTATAACTACCTAACAAATCTCTTTTTCATTTAAGTTTCTTAAAATGTACTCTCGCTTAAACTTATGTTGCGCCTTGATTGGTTATCGTCGTTGTTCTTGGCTCCAATCATCTGTGGATTTAACCTTGAATCTCTTAGCATCAGGGCTGGCTCAAGAAGCATCCTGTCGGCTGCGTCCAGCTTGGAGAACTGAGGCCTGCTGATGGCATCGATGGATAGTATGGAAGGGCCTGGTTCACAATCTCCGGTCGTCATTTATTTTTATGTGTCATAGGCAGAGTAAGCTCTATACAAGTCGCCCTCCGACACCTGATCTTCACAGGTACTATCGTTGAACAATACTTCCGTGTGGCCCATTAACTAGCCTAGTTGGCTTCTCCTTTGAAGTTTGACATTTCCATACATCCCACACCCACCAAGGTAATAAGGGATTCAGGCTCAAACTCGTCTTCTTCATTCTGCATCGTCCAGCCGTCTGCTTCCTGCAGCGTTGTCCGGTCGTCTACTTTGAGCAGTATCGAACGGTCATCCTCTGGACAGCCTCAACCTTGACACCTACGTTCCTCTGCATCAGGTGAGGGAGTCTGGGCTCAACTCAGTTATCTACAATCCTCAGCATCGGTCAGAGGAGCACTTAGAGGTACTCAACCCTAGCCCCTACGTTCCTCTGCATCGGGTAGGGGAGTGAGAGCTCAACTCTGTGACCTACGTTCCTGTGCATCGGTCCGAGGAGCGTTTCGTATCCACTACTTAGTGGCCTTCGTCTAGCAACAGTTTTACTCGGCTGTTTCGTCTTGCCCTTCCCTTCTATTATCTTCGTCATTTCTAACCTTCTTGAGAATGTTCCTTACGTAGTTGTTTACTGCGCACTAACCATACTTCGACGTCAGCATAGCTGACATCATTGACTCAGGTGTCACCCTAGTATGAAGGTAACACTCGAGTACTTTTCGTTTCATTTTGTATCGTGAACAGTCACAGAAGACATGCATCTTCATTTGCTTTTAAGCATACTGGGCAATTTGGATTGTCCTCTAACTTGAAGCGGTGTAGGTAGGCTTGACAGCACCCATATCCGCTCAAAAACTGCGTAAGGTAGTAATTCACTTCCCCGTGTCGTCTTTTGGTCCAGTCAACAATACGTGGTATGAGGCGGTGCGTCTATCGCCCTTTTTCACTGGAGTCCCATCGTCATTGCCACTCAGCCAGGGTTTATTCCTTCGCGGATTTCCAAACTTCCGTTTGAGTATTGTCACCACGCCGGCTTTCTCCGTATATATTTGATCGTTCTGTTGCTAGAAGGTCAATAGGCGGCATACATGAGATAACGCACACTGCATCTTCTGATACTGTTCGGTAGGCAGAAGCGACCCGCAATGCACTTCTCCTATAAACTATTTTATATATATTTTATTTATAAACTCCTATAACAGCTTTCGTGCGTAGGACTTCACCAACATAGCGTCCGCCCGTATTGGGGTACCGTATAACATAATTGATATAGTTACACTGGCTAGGAGTAACCTACGACCCAGCGTTGGTCTACCAACATTTGGCATTAGTCGCGATAGTGCAGCACCGACTTTTGCTGCCTTATTGCTCAGTAGATAGGCTATAGGCATACTGGCTCACACGGATTCTGGATCACCCCCTCTCCTCTGAAAGTGATACAGTACCCGAAGAGGGAGGGAGATTGATAATTTCTCCCCCTCTCTCGCGTGAGCCAGAAAGGCCTATAGCATTATTTCCTTTTTTTTCAAAGGGAGACGCCTATAGCATTCACCGCCTTTTTTTTGGAAAATGGAAAGGGAAGCTGTCCTTTTCAGAGCTAATAGCGGTCTCGTCCCTCTCTAGCAAATTTGGAAAAGTGAAGGTAAGCAGCTCTTCTTTCTCCTACTTTTGCATAAGTCCCTCCTTCTCTAGTTCTCGAGAATTGAGAGAGAGAGAGAGAGAGAGAGAGAGAGAGAGAGAGAGAGAGAGAGGGAGAGGGAGAGAGAGAGTGAGAGAGTGAGAGAGAGCGGAGATCCTTGTAAATGTCAAATCATGAAGAGATAATTTTTAAACGCTCACGACAGAATTTATCTCAGTTTTTTTCTACCCCATAAAACCAAGACTGAGGATTACGGATACGCTCTCTCTGAATGTATGCATGCTAATTGCAGAGTCAGTTTTCAACGCTCTTCTGAAAGGAATAGTCTTATCATTGATTGCACCCGAGATTTTCACGAGCGGAGATACATGAAACAGAGTTACCTCGACCGCTCATTAGTCAGCGCGTGAGTATATATCTTCCGCACCCTTCTCACATTCACGCTCAGGTATACAGATTTTTTCCATTCGCTTACGGAGCAGCGCGCGAATAGTGTATGCATAGGCTTAGTCTAAGTGCTCTGTTAATTACTTGCTTCAAGAGCTGAAATTTAAGATGTGCAGAAGATTCAATCTACTCCTAAAATGACACACTCAAAAAAAATCCTTTTACGAAATTACTCCTAAAAACAATCTGTATACGATCAACAAAGTGAGCCAGAATCCGAGCTGTGTATTTTAGATGGAGGGATTGTCGATCCCTCCCTTCCCTCTCCTAGCGATTGAGAATTCACCCCACTCTCAAAGTGAGCCAGTAACCGTAGTATGTATAAGTCCCAATCTTCCCTTCTCCGTGTCCCGAAAAAAAAATTTGTGGTGGATTCATGCTCCTCCTCCCTCGCGCAGGTAGAGACGGTGACCCTAGCACAGGTGTTTTCCCTTGCCTTTACACATTATATTGGAGACATTATGCATACTACAGACTGCGTGTAAATCACTGTCGGATATGCATACAAACTATCCCACGCAGATTTATGCAGCTTCTAGCGTCAGCTGTTTTTCCTTTCGACTGAGATATGATAGTCCCTCGACTGCGCGGACAGATTGCGCAGGTACTACCCCTCACACTTTCCATACGATCCTCGCGCAGGTATAGACGGTGACCCTGGTGCACACACTTTCCAGAGTCAACTTATTGGAATATGTGGTTACGTGCTTTAACACAGAGCCTTATGGAGCCGTAACTCTTTTACGCATATTTTCATTTATAGCGCTGAAACTCGTTAAAAAACTAATATAATGTAAGCAAGAATATTTGGAAGAGGATTTAAAAAATGTTATAGCTCGAGTTTTATTATTCTTAAATATATACAAAGTACCCTGCTAAAGTGAACTTTTACGCGCCGAGAGCGAGAAAGTCAAAGTACTGTTGAGACATGACAACGCTTCAGCCCCGCTTCGAATTTTGACACTATCAGTTTCCTCGGGTTACATTTTTTTCTACCTAGAAATCGGCAGTGGAGGCTGAGGTGGGGGCTTCGGCCACGCAGTATAGTAAGTCCATCTGTCCGTGCTCTGACACGAAATGCAGCGTTGCCATATCCTTATGCCCGCACGCGGCAACTTGTGTGCGTGTGCAAAACGGACTTTTTCTATGTTTGCAAAGATAGACACTACTCACTGCTAAGAGATGGGACTTAGAAGGAAGAGTGGGGATTGCGCCAAGAAAGCAGATTGCTTAACACTCAGTGTTCTGTACTTTTAGAAAGTATTGTAGCAATACCCCTCACTTTTTATATTTCACGCAGAGATGTCTTTTGAATTTTGTAGGTGAAGGCGAAGGCTAGTAGTATACGCAACTGACTACATACAACTACTTATTCTACACACCTTCTAGTGTCAGCTGTTTTTCGACTAAGATAACGTCCAAACAGATCCGTTCCTGAGTTATTTCGGGGATCAAAATTTGAGTAAGAAAATAATTTTTTTTTCAATTAGACGTGTTAATAAATCTAAGTACAAGTACTAATTCTAAGTACAAGCTGTAACGGGGTGTGACTTTTATTCGCCTAAACGACGTTGAATGAGATTGCTATCCCACGTTGCGGCGGATAGCACCTCAATGCCAGCGATTAACCCGCGTTGCAATGCAGCTTATCCCGCTGCTTCTTCTCGTGGATATCGCACCTTCTGGTGCGTGCTCGGCTACTCAGGTGCGTTGAAGTTGCTTGTTCAACGCCCGCGTAGGCGGCGGTAATCGCGGGAAGGAATTCGCAAGGTGGCGGTCGTTAAATAATAACAAAAAGTCGCAACAACTTTGCGACTCGTCGCGAAGCCAGTATCTGCGCTCGACGCGTGTTTCGCCGCGAAGGCCCCGCGTCTCGCACCACGCAGGTGGTATCCTCGCGCACAATCTCTCTCTCTCTCAAGCACTGCGCGCATCCACACTAACCTTCTGCTGGTCCTCTCGATGACGCCGTCGCCAATCGTCGTGGTCTAGCGCTGGACCGCTCGGCAGGACCTGGATCGGTCTAACGCACTCACACACACCCCTTTCTCAACGCCGCACGTACCGCGAAAACCCCGATGAACGCACTTTAGCGATACGAGCGAAGCCGCGTGTTTACGATTCGGGAGCCGAAAGCTATCTGTCCTTCTTGCTGGACTAGCCCGCTCGCTCGTTCCGTCCCTCTCGCGCCTTCGAATTTCGCACGTGTTTTTCTATCGCGCGCGCGACTCTACGTACTCTCGTCGCGGCGCAGCGGTACTCATACCGCTTCGTGATAGCCGCTGTGCTCAACACGTTCCCCCCCCCCCCCCCCCCCCCCCCTAGAATCGATCTATCGACCAGATGTCGATTCTACCTCAATACGTCCGCGACGAAACGTGTTGTCGTGTATCGGTCAAGGATTTGGGGAATGTTGGGGTGATAAAAGAAAAACACTTTATTTTGCGTCTACGCGTTAGGCTTTATTTGGCCTTGTGCAGCCTAACGTTTGGGCACTTATTGCTCCGCGACATGTTGGAGTGTCCGCAGACCTAGCAGGACTTCTGAGAGGTCCTGTCTGCCGCCCCTGGTGTCGTAGCGCGTACCGCGCTTTTGGCGCGTGGACGCCGTTCCACGTCCGGCGCGCTGGTCCGCCCTGGTGCCTGGAATTGTCGGGCGCGGGCTCTGGCTTCAGCTAGGGCTGCCTCGGCCCGGGCGACTTCGCGCTCCGCTTCTTCTCGCCGACGCCGCTCCTCGGCCAGCTGGCGCTCGCGATCTTCACGTTTGCGTTCTTCCCGCTTGCGGCGCTCGGCGACTTTGCGTCGCACCTCTTCCGCGGCGTAGAACGCCTCTCGCCCTTCTTCCAGGAGGCGCGGCCATTTGCCGGTACACCGGCGGTAGGCGTCGCCGTATTTGCGCACCAACCGTGTATATAGTCGGTACGCGTCGCCTTCCATCTGGCGCACGTCGATGGCCGCTTCGAGCGCCTTCACCAGCTGGGCCCTCTGCTGGCCCCACGTCGCTGAGGCTGCCTCTTCTCTCGAGGGCTCTCCCCTTGCCCTCGTGACAGCCGGCGGCGCTCGCGTCCCCGCGGATTGGCCTCGCGATGGACGGGATCGCGTTCCAAGCGAGCCGATATTGGACGACCGACGTTGGATGGCGCCGGTTGCGGCGCACGCGGTCGGCGCAGACCCGTCGCGGTCTTATCGTCCTCGCCAGCAACCGTCGTAGGTGGATCTGTTCGTCGTACCGCCAACGCCCCCTCGTCTTCTTCTTCCTCGACGGGGGTAACGTACGCCTCCACCTCGTCATCGGGAGGGAAGGCACTCCAGGGATCCTCGCCTTCTCCTACCTCCCGGATGACCACGTGAGGCCGCTCTTCTTCCCTGGTTAGGGCGGCCATCACTCGCTCGAAGGCTGCTTGGAGCTCCTCGGGACTCATACCTAAGCATATAAGGCGTCTAGCTTAGGTCCGCAGCTCTTTGCGCACGCGTTTTTCGCGGCGATGTCGACGGGTTAGTAGTCGTCGTGGCATGCCCGCGGTTGCGCGAACCCTTCGGACGGGCTCGGTGTCGACCCCAGCATTAGCGGTCTCAGGCGTAGGTCTAGCACGCCTAGCCGTATACACCTTCTTGCCTGGCCAGCCTCTCTTCTTGGCCGCAGGGTTTGATACGATCGCACGCGGTTTTTTGGTTCGCTTCGGACGGTCGGCGGCTTCGCTCGCTTCGGACGCAACGTCGCTCTGTTCGCAGACAGAGCCTCGCTCGCTTTGCGCTGGTACTTCGCCAGTACCCGCGTCTACGCTCGCATACCTCGGCGGTCGAGCGACGCCATCTTCTTCGCTATTCTGCGACTCCTTGTCCGTCGCTGACGCGTAGAACGGTTTCAGTTGCGCGGCTGGCGCAAGATCCACTTGCTCGCCCACCTCATCGACAAGCCGGTATGTATTGGTGCCGCGTATTTCCACGATTTTATACGGCCCAATGTATGGTGGCGCTAGCTTCGCGGAGCGTTGCTCCGCTCCAGAAGACGACACGTGATTTCGCATCATCACCAAGTCTCCCACCTTGTATAACGCCGGTTTACGCTTGGCATCATAGTAGCGCTTCTGGTGATCGTGCGCGTCCTGCGCCCTCTGCGACGCTTGCTCGCGCAGCTGGGATAAATCCCACATGCGATCCTGCCATGCATCGATCGCGCGCCGCTGCAACTCTTCATCTGCGGCTGCGTCCTGCTCGCGTCGCGCTGCTGAGGGTTTCCTCGGCTGAGTACCGTACATCAAGATTGCCGGACTCACGCCTGTCGAGGAATGGGGTACGGTGTTATACCCGAAGGTGATGTCGCTCATCCCATGTGTTATGGTTCTTCTCGATGAGCGCACGCACCATATTATTGATGGTGCGATTCACCCTCTCTACCGGGTTCGCCTGGGGGTGATAAGGTGGCGTTAACTCATGTCGCACGCCTTGTTCCCTGAGGTATTGATCAATGGCCTTGTTTTTGAACTCAGTGCCATTGTCTGACAGGAATACCTCTGACGCTCCGGACCGCAAGAAGATCCGCTCTCGGAGATGCTGCAGGACCGTTTTCGCGTTCGCCCGCTTAATCGGACTACATTCTATCCAGCGGGTGAACAAATCTTCGAATATAAGGATATATTCGTTCCCTCGAGCGGTCTTTGGTTTCGGCCACATAACATCACCTGCTATGATCTGCCATGGCTGGGTAATTACTCGTTTTCCCATCAGGCCGCTTGGCGGGCGTTGATCGACTTTGCATTGCTGGCAAATGAAGCATCGTCGAACGTACTCGGCGACGTCGGTGTACATACCGGGCCAGTAATAGTACATTGCGACGCGTGCACAAGTTTTCTCACGCCCTTGGTGACCGGCTGATGGCTCGTCGTGACATTCTCGCAAGATCTCTACTCGCTTCTCCTCCGGCACGACGATTTTCCATGCCGTCTCATCATTCATAGACGCTGGCAATTTCTCATCTGGGCAGAAGTAGTACAGCTGTCCGCCATACATTTTGTACAGCGGATCCTTGCTCGGATGTAGCTGTATCTCACGGACCTTTTCGCAGTACCAATCGTCTTGGGTTTCGCTCGCCCATCCGACTGCATCGATCGGTACTGCGTCTTCCTCGTACATACGCGATAATGCGTCTGGTACGGCGTTTAGCAGGCCTTTCCTATGTTCCATATTATATACGTGACCCTGCATTTCTAGTGCCCATCTTGCTAGGCGTCCGGTGGGATTATGCAGATTGCATAGCCACCGCAAACTACTGTGGTCCGTGACGACCTTAAAGTGATACCCCTCGATATAAGGTCGGAACTTCCGTATCGCCCAGATGACAGCGAGACATTCTCTCTCCGTGACACTGTAATTCCTTTCGGCTTTCGACATCGTGCGGCTAGCGAATTCCAAAACTCGCTCTTCCCCGTTGATTACTTGGAAAAGCACCGCGCCGAGCCCGGGGTCACTGGCGTCCGTCTGCAACACGAATTGCGATTCTAAATCTGGACGATGAAGAATCGGCGCAGATGCTATCAGTGCTTTCACTTGTTGGAAAGCGTCTTGCTGTTCCGCTCCCCACTCGTATTTTCTGCCTTTCTTCGTCAGGCGATGGAGTGGTTCAGCAACGGTCGCAAATTCGCGCAAGAATTTGCGGTACCACGACGCCATCCCTAAGAAGCGTCTCAGCTGTTTGAGGTTCTTCGTCGCTGGATACGCTACAATCGGCGCTATCTTCTCTGGGTCGAGCCGAAAACCATCATGATTAACCAGGACGCCGAGGTATTTCACTTCCTCTCGGCAAAAGACACTCTTGTCTTGGTTAATCGTCAGTCCAGCCGCGTTCACTCGCTTGAGCACCTTCTCTAAGTACTCGAGATGCTCTTCAAATGTCTCAGTTGCGATGATGATGTCATCGAGATAGGAGTACGCATACGGCTGGAGCTCTGGGCTGATCACTTCGTCGATCATTCGCTGGAAAGTCGCTCCAGCGTAGGCTAACCTAAATGGCATTCGCGTAAATTGGAATAGACCTAGCCCAGGGACTGTAAAGGCCGTCAGAGGTCTTGCCTCCGGTTTCAACGGTATTTGATGGTACGCGCTGCTAAGGTCCAACGTTGATATGTACTTCGCTTTCTGCAGTTTACGAAGGATATCATCCATGTTAGGCAATGGATATGCGTCAGCCTTAGACAGCGCATTGACTTTCCGGAAATTGACGCAAAAACGATATTGCCCGTTCGCTTTGCGCACCATCACTACCGGGCTTGACCAAGCAATGTCAGAGGGTTCGATGATTCCCGCAGCCAGCAACTCTCGCACTTGCTGATACATCTCTTCCTCTATTTTCGACGACACGGGATAATATTTCTGTTTTATCGGCCTAGCCGATCCAACGTCTATCCCGTGCTCGATCAATTGCGTTCGTCCGATCGTACGGTTGGACTTCGGCAGGACGCTGTCTAGCATTCTGCGAATCTGTGCGTGTTCGTCGTCATTGACGTACGCGAGTCCAACCGCGGCGATATCTATCGCCCCTGCTGCAGCTATTGTAGCCACGTGAAGTTGGACCATCTTACGCTCCTTCTTCAAATACAAGACGTTTTCGACTGGATCGTGGACTGCGCCGAATAGGCGTCCGAAATTCGTGCCAACTAAGCACTCATTGGTCGCTTCGGGCATGATCGCTACCGTCACGTCGCGTTGTACACCCGCGACGTCGAATGGCAAGTCCACGAATCCCACGATCGGCGACGTTTGTCCATTTGCACACTGTGACGGCTATCGCGTTGTCGCAAAGGTCGACCGCAGGCGCTAAAATAACTCCTACTAGATTAAAAATGCATCACATTGAAAGACACAGTATGGTTATGTGGTTCATGAGGACCTTTGGTAATTTAAAAATATTGAGGTTTAAATTCTTTCATGAAAAATTATATGATTTGATATTGTGACGGGAACAGTGCCTGTTTAAGGTGGGTCAGAAGAGGTAAAAGTGGGGTGGGGGTTGCAGCGAAATCTTCGGTTTTGACTATTGTGCATGTGCTGTGAACACAAATGGTCAATGTACTAACCTTGGCTAAAAACATTTATCCACGCGTGCGAGCGCACGGAAAAAAATTACTCTGTGTTCGACTCGACATTACTCAAGCTAGCCTTGACTAAATGACTTGAAAAAAATTGTATAATAACCGTGAATATATGTAGTTTCATATTATGCGATCACAATAAGCTCAAGCCGTTGTTTGAACGAATGAAAAATACAAAATCAGAAGTAAACTTTTAATATATTAGATTTTTTCCGTTTAATCAACAAAAGTCTGTTACAAATTTTCGAAATTAAAGTTAAATAATTTACATTGCATTAAACGATATATATCTTATTGATATAGCAAAAGATAATAATGAAAATATACACATGGCTTCTTTTAAGCTGTTTATTTTTTTTTCTTATAATGATTATTGTACATAGTAGTGATAATAATAATAATGAATAAATACAATGATAATATACAATACAACTTAAACGCTTTAACTTTATTCTTTTATTTACTACAACCTATGATTTACGCATTTGTAATAAAAAAAATACAATTATATTTAAATTACATGCTAGATAATTTAAAGAATCTCATTTTCATTTATCCAACTATTGTGCTCGCAGCCGAACCCTAACCATTTAACATATATGCATTTACCACTTTTCTTTAGAACTTTTTCTACTAAATTGATTTCCGGATACATAGTTTTGTGAATTTCTGTTTCCTAAAAGCTGCCAGAGACGGATTTATCATAAGAATCTTTGAGGTGGTAAGTTACTGGATCTGTTTTTACAACTCGCATTATTGTGAAAATTTCCGTAGACCAATTAGGCGTGTAAACTTTTTCAAAAACATTTGTTATCCTACTTATTTATATTTATCTTCTACTTTGAATTTCGGTTTTTTCACTGGTGACTTTTCATTTGGAAAACGTCTCTTGACTTCTTGCTCATTGGCCTGTATAACTTTTCAGGCTCGATTCCTGTTGTCCGATGTTTTCTCGAATTGTATGCTTTGAGCAAGTTAGCTAAAATATCCAACCATTTATAGCTTCCTAGTTTACTGAATTCTAACCACATTGCATTTTTTAACGTTCTATTAAATCGTTCGCATATGCTTGCATGAAGATTACTATGTGAAGAGTATAAGTTTATATTGTGCTTCTTCATAAGTTTTTGAAAAATTGAATTGTAAAATTCTTTTCCTTGATCAGTTTGTAGATTGTTCGGTACTCGATCTTCTTTCAATATTGACTTCATAGCTGTAGTAATATCATTACCACTCTTTGACTTGACTGGGACGGCCCATGCATACTTTGAAAATATATCTATGACAGTGAGTAAGTAATGAAAACCTTTGTTCTCTTTAGAGTAAGGTATCATTTTTACAAGATCAGCTTGCCAAGTGTCATCTATCCCACGTATGTCATATTTTCTTCTCTTGTATCGCCGACGTGCTGGCTTCTGCAGCTCTTCAGCTACTCTTTGACGTTCCATCATCGTTTACAGTAGATGAAAATCCATCTGGAAATTCGTCTATACGAACTTTTAATTGTTTATTCACTTATTCAATGATATAATCAACACCAGAGTAATTGCGAAGAGTTGTACTATAAAGATAACGCAATTTTGTATTCACTTCCAATTGATGTTTTTCAACTTGTTGCTTATATTCTTCTATAACTTCACCAATTCCAGCAATTTTAGCAGCTATATAATTTATTTCAGTTTGTAGAATAACTTTCAGTGAGTGCAAGGCGATTGCATCGTTTGGATGATTGGGCTGTCCTAGGTTGCAAAGTCGCTTATTTTCTAAATCAAAATCACCGTCCGGTGTAAAATTGAAACCATTGCCTGGAGGACCACGACTCACTTGCGAGCCCTCAAGTTTTCTTCCAAACACATCGAGACTCATGGTAGTACTGATGCAAAGAAGAAAGTTGCGTATCAATATATATGCCCAGCTTCGCGTAATTCCTCAATAATCGACTGGATTTCATTGTCGTAATTATTATTTCCAGCTGTTCGTTCGGCAATCAATAATCGAACTCTCAGTAAGCTCGTTTGGATCATCCCAGTAGACGAGATCAATGGAAGAATTTTTCTTAGCTATTTTATATTTAGGTATGAGTCCCCCTCCGCTGCTGTTGTTCTTTGTACGTGGAGTGCTGCGGAACATTGGGGCTAAGATATTCTTATATTTATTACTCCTAGAACTTCGTATCGATTCATTTTTGCTGTGTTTTTTCCGATGAGCATTTGTTGCTTCCATGATCTTGCGATAATTTTCACGATCTGCTGAACTCAAAAGATCATCTGGATATTTTTTAAATAGCAATTCCATCAGTCCATTCGTTTTAGGATAACTTTCATTTCTGACTTTGACATATTTATCATCAAACTCAATTTCTGAATCACCAATCATATACACTCCATTAACTTTCCTCACTCCATATATATTATCAATTGTGCTGTAACTTTTATCTAGCAATAATAAAAAGTCTTCAGCTGATTCATTTTTTCCACTTGCAGATCTAAATGTAGAATTGGTTATTGTGTCAAAAGCATGATCATCATGATCATAATCATAAACAGTATAATCCAATAAACTTGATTTATTATTATTATTTTTATCGTTGAGCAAACTTGATCGATCGATTCTCATTCGTTTTTTCATTTTCTTACTGCTGTTTTTATCCAAAATGTGATTGGATGGTTGCTGCAGTGGGCTTTCACTTTTCATCTCAACGAGTTGTTTAAGTGGTGTGACGACTGTTTTAGAGTATCACCGACGAAAATCATCTTTCTCCACTTTTAATAAAGTGTATTTATTTTATTAGCCTCACGAGCTCGCAATAGCTCACTAAAAACATTCTTCTCTTTCTTGAAGTCTGACATGCTGACGTGGTGATGTCTGCAACTGAACTGTAAGTTTGAGACTCATAATTCCTTTTTTATTGCAAAACAGTCAAATCCTTTTCTGTATCTACCCTCATTCATCCATTTATCTTTGTCAATAACAATGAATCCATATCTATCATTCTCCCAACATTCAGAACAAAGATTCCGAAATTCATTAAAAGTTAAATCGGCGTTCACAAGATCTTCATAGATATGTTTAAGATTTACGTCATCTTGTCGATAAATTACTAACAAATTGACATTATCCCTAATGAGACGTTTTCCTATATGAGCATAAGATTGACATAGATAGAAACTATCTACACTTTTATGTCTCCCCATACAGAAGAATGCTCTGACGTTATCCTGCTTCTCACATACTACATCATCAAAAATCATAATTGAATTTGGAAGGGCTTCATATGGAGATTCATGCTCACTGAACGGAAGATTTGATACTCCTTCAATCGGATCCAAGACATTTTTGAGAAATTGATACTTTGGCTGATTCAAGGATTTAGAGTATACATACAAATTTTCAAACCTAAGACCATTCGGATGTGTTATTAAAGCCAATAAACTATTTGTTTTTCCACAGTTCGATGGCCCGCAGAATACTGCTCGTATACTATCTGGTAGTAATTCCCCATGACGCTTTTTCTCTTCTCTTTTCCAAAATCGAAATTTGTCACGGGGAGTTTGACGTTCTGCTCGGTAAAATCCATGTTTACTCAACAGAGTCAGATATAACATTGAGCTCTCGAAATATAAACGCTCGTTTTAGACCATGAATGTCAGTTGTCAATCAACGCTCGAAGAGAGATGATCATACACAAATCTCAGAAACAGCCGAAAGGCTATGGATTGCTTGATAAAGTTATCAATAACTTACCTGTTGAAATGCATCTTCCTGGATATCAATACTGCGGTCCCGGAACCAAATTAAAAAAGCGAATGAAAAGAGGAGATTATTGGTATTAATCCGCTTGATCAGGCAAGTAAAAAACATGACATAGCTTACTTCGATAAAAACGGAGATCGTAAAGCTGCTGACAAGAAGCTTGCTGAGGAAGCTATGCAACGTGTCAGAACCAAGGATGCCAGTCTTGGTGAAAAAGCTTTTGCTTTTGCTGTTAGGAGTGCTATGAAATTAAAAGAAAAAACTGGAATGGGACTAAAATTTAATAAGTTAGTGACTGTAGCTAAAAAATCAATGACAGCAAGTAAACATTCTCGCAAGGTTATTTAATCAGCCTTGAAGGGTGCACGTCAAGCTGTTAAAAGTGTAGGTGGAAAGACAAAGTTATCATTCCACGTGTTCTGCCGCTTCCAGCAAAAATTGGTGGAGTTCTTCCTTTTCTCATTCCATTATTCGCAGGACTAAGTGTCAGTGGTGCTCTAGCAGGAAGTGCTGCTGGAATAGCTAAAGCAGTTAATGATGTTAAAGCTGCGCAGAAAAATCATGAAGAAAGTAAGAGGCATAATAAGACCATGGAAGCTATTGCTTTAGGCAAAGGTCTCTACCTCAAGCCCTATAAAAGTGGAATGGGATTATTTATGAAACCTCATATAGGTCGTGGTCATGAAGTCAGTAGAAAAAAAAAACTTCGATTTAACTTTGCCAAATCGTGCACTGACTGACTACAATCTAAAAAAATATGCTCATATGATGAAAATCCCAGATTTCCGTGGTGTTTTCATGAGAAATAATCTACCTCCCGATGGCCCATTGCATAATGAATCAGCAGTGGTAAACTTGGATGACTTTCAAAATAGAGGCACTCACTGGGTTTGCTATTGCAAACGAGGTCTTGAAGTGATTTATTTTGATAGTTTTGGCGATCTCAAACCTCCAAAAGATCTTATGTTGTATTTTAACGTGAAGGAAGTGAAATACAACTATAAAAGATATCAAAATTTTGACTCATTTATATGTGGCTATCTTTGTCTTTATTTCTTAGCTGGGAGACTATAAAAGAGGTGCTCACAGACAAATGGAATCATTATCTTCCGATCAGTCATGGAAGATAGCTTCACTCTGAGTCTCTCAGGAAATTCATCTGCCCTAGAAGCGCAATATTTTCCTTCGATTGAACTACCACAGGATAAAAATTTTGTCTTGGGTTTAATTGAACTTTTATCATTTAACTCTATTCCCAATGTTGACTATTCAAATAATAAACTGCATTTAAGCGGAGATACTGTTATTAGTATTCCTACTGGCAGTTATGAGATGAATGCTATTAATCAATTTCTTTAAGTAACATTGAAATCCAAAGAAATTGAATTCTCTTTGAAAGCTAACAACAATACTCTTAGAAGTGAAATTCTCTGCAGTCATCCAATATATCTCACACCTCATGATTCCATAGGCCGTCTCCTTGGCTTTGCTCCTCGCATTCTCGAAAAGAACATTCAACACAGCTCTGATTTACCAGTGAAAATATTGAGAATCAATGCACTCAGAGTTGAGTGCAATATTACTGGAGGTGCTTATATCAATAATAAAAAAGTTCATACAATCCATGAGTTCTTTCCCAGAGTACCTCCGGGATATAAAATCAAGAAGTTCCGTCACACGTCATATATCTACCGCTTAGTGTCAAGTGCATAGATCATCTACAAATTCGAATCATCGAGCAGGATGGAAATTTGGCGAATTTTCTAGGAGAGGAAATCACTATTAGACTCCACATCAAATCTGTATAATGGGTATCGTTTACAATTCTGGATCATATATAAGTCAGCCATCATGTCAACCAGTCATCAGTCGACCGAAGAAACTCAAACAGTTAACACGCAAGAGCATTCAGTTTCTGAAAAGTCTAGGACTAAAAGTTCGTGGAAAAATTCACGTGTGTAATTCTTTGCTGCTTCCAGAAAAATGGACGAAATTCTAAGCATTCAATCAGGTGTCGTATTCGATGAGTCTATTGCTCATTACGAAGTGCACACACATCAGCCATACTCATCATTAAGCTTTGACAACAGCGATGAAATTCGTATTTCTATCCAACATCAAGATCTATGTCTCTTACCATCGCGCAGCTCTATCCATGTATGTGAAAAATTGCAAGTAAAAGGTCGATCAGCATCACTTGCTAAAACTAAATTTGTCAACAATGCCATTTGTCATCTGTTTGATGAAATTCGTTATGAGATTAATGCTGTGGAAATAGATAAAAGTAAAAACGTTGGTCTGAGCAGTATTATGAAAGGATTGATTTAATTTAATTTGAATCAGAATGATATGCTGGAGAATGCAGGCTGGCTTGGTATTCAAGACAATATTAAATCAGTCGTAGATGACAAGGGAAATTTTGACGTTGCCATTCCACTGAGTATGATCTTGGGTTTTGCAGAAGACTATAAAAAGATTGTAGTTAATATGAAGCATGAGCTCATTCTCACAAGATCGAGAAGCGACTTGAACATAATAATCCAGGAAGGTACTGTAGCAGATCGTGTGACTACTTATGAAGATTACGAAGTAAAAGTAACAAAGATAGAGTGGTTGATGCCATATGTTGTTGCATCTGATAAACAAAAAATCCAGCTATTGAATTACATTGGTAAAGATAATCCTATCTCCATGTGTTTCCGTTCTTGGGAGTTATTTGAATATCCTCTTCTGCCAAGCTCTAATAAATACGTCTGGATGGTGAAAACATCAAATCAATTGGAAAAACCTCGTTTTGTGATTCTTGGACTACAAACAAAGAGAAAATTATCGAGAACTGCAAACGCCAGTCAATTTGATCATTGTGAGCTGAGTAATGTGAAACTTTTCTTGAATTCACAATATTATCCATACAACAATATGAATCTCGACATATCTAAAAATCAGTTTGCCCTTCTCTACGATATGTACGCTAATTTTCAAAAATCCTACTATGGTAAAGATCCGCAACCGCTGCTGACAAAGTCTTCGTTTCTCAACTTAGCACCACTCATAGTTATTGACTGTTCACGACAAAACGAATCTCTCAAGAGCGCTCCTGTCGATGTACGTCTGGAGATTGAGGCTAAAAAAGATTTTCCTGCAACACTTCAGCATAATGCCTGATCTTACACGATCGTGTCGTTCAGTACAATCCTATCAGTGGGGATGTCAAGAAGCTCGTCTAGGCTGTACCGAAAAATGGAGTATGCATTGGACAGTATTTTTTATCATGTATTTTATCTTTCTTTTATTTACTACAACCTAATCCTTTTTTATCCACGTGAAAAAAAAACAATGTTAATACACTTATCTAACTATTATGCTCATTACTAAATCCTAACCACTTAACATATACACGTTTACCACTTTTCTTTGAAACTTTTTCTACTGGATAAATTTCGGGGTTTACTTTTTGACATTTGTTGATACTTTTTGATACTTTTTTTCGATACTTTTGATACTTTTTGATACTTTTTTCGATACTCTTGATACTCTTGATAATTTTTGATACTTATTTTCGATACTCTTGATACTTTTTGTTACTTTTTTTCGATACTCTCGATATGCTACTTTTTTTTGCTACTTTATCTTTACTTTTTGATACTTGTTTGATACTTTTTGATACTTTTTGATATTTTCTTGCACTTTCTCAGAGAGAAAGCTTTATAACGATGCAAATTTCCGCATTAAAGATTTTGATGTTTTCGATGTTTCTGAGCCAAAAAATAATGTATGCATGGATGTATGCTGAAATTTAGCATGCATTTCAACTATGCTTGTACTTAGAACTCATTAAATTTTGAGTACGATTGCTCGTCACATTCTGGATTTATTAACACGTCTAATAAAAAAAAATTATTTTCTTTCTCAAATTTTGATCCCCACCATAACTCAGGAACGGATCTGTATGGACGTTATCTTAGTCGAAAAACAGCTGACACTAGAAGGTGTGAAGAATAAGTAGTTGTATGCAGTCAGTTGCGTATACTACTAGCCTTCACCTTCACCTACCAAACTCAAAAGACATCTGTGCGTGAAATATTAAAAGTGAGGGGTATGGCTACAATACTTTTTAAAAGTACAGAACACTGAGTGTTAAGCAATCTGCTTTCTTGGAGCAATCCCCACTCTTCCTCCTAAGTCCCATCTCTTAGCAGTGAGTAGTGTCTATCTTTGCAAACATAGAAAAGGTATCATATCTCAGTCGAAAGGAAAAACAGCTGACGCTGGAAGCTGCATAAATCTGCGTGGGATAGTTTGTATACATATCCGAGAGTGATTCACACGCAGTCTGTAGTATGCATAATGTCTCCAATATAATGTGTAAAGGCAAGGGAAAATACCTGTGCTAGAGTCACCGTCTCTACCTGCGCGAGGGAGGAGGAGCATGAACCCACCATACATTTTTTTTTCGGGACACGGAGAAGGGTAGATTGGGACTTAAACATACTACGGTTACTGGCTCACTTTGAGAGGGGGGTGAATTCTCAATCGCTAGGAGAGGGAAGGGAGAAATCGACAATCCTTCCATCTAAAATACACAGCTCGGATTCTGGCTCACTTTGTTGATCGTATACAGAATTTTTTTTGAGTGTGTCCCTTTAGGAGTAGATTGAATCTTCTGCACATCTTAAGTTCCAGCTCTTAAAGCAAGTAATTAACAGAGCACTTAGGCTAAGCCTATGCATACACTACTCGCGCGCTGCTCCGTAAGCGAATGGGAAAAATCTGTATACCTGAGCGTGAATGTGAGAAGGGTGTGGTAGATATATACTCGCGCACTGACTAATGAGCGGTCGAGGTAACTCTGTTTCATGTATCTCCGCTCGTGACAATCTAGGGCACAATCAGTGATAAGACTATCCCTTCAGGAGAGCGATGCAAACTGATTCTCTGATATCAGTATGCCTGAGCGAGAAGCAGAATTTTTTTTTTGAGTGTGTCATTTTAGGAGTAGATTGAATCTTCTGCACGTCTTAAATTCCAGCTCTTGAAGCATGTAATTAACAGAGCACTTAGGCTAAGCCTATGCATACACTACTCGCGCGCTGCTCCGTAAGCGAATGGGAAAAATCTGTATACCTGAGCGTGAATGTGAGAAGGGTGCGGAAGATATATACTCGCGCGCTATGAAATGAGTGGTTGAAGTAACTCTGTTTTATGTATCTCCGCTCGTGACAATCTCGGGTGCAATTAGTGATAAGACTATTCCTTTCAGAAGAGCGTTGAAAACTGACTCTACAAGTAGCATGCATACATTCAGAGAGAGCGTATCGGTAATCCTAAGTCTTGGTTTAATGGGATAGAAAAAAATTGAGATAAATTCTGTCGTGAGCGTTTAAAAATTATCTCTTCAAGATTTGACATTTACAAGGATCTCCGCTCTCTCTCTCTCTCTCTCTCTCTCTCTCTCTCTCTCAATTCTCGAGAACTAGAGAAGGAGGGACTTATGCAAAAGTAGGAGAAAGAAGAGCTGCTTACCTTCTCATTTCCAAATTTGCTAGAGAGGGACGAGACTGCTATTAGCTCTGAAAAGGACAGCTTCCCTTTCCATTTTCCAAAAAAAAGGCGGTGAATGCTATAGGCGTCTCCCTTTGAAAAAAAAGGAAATAATGCTATAGGCCTTTCTGGCTCACGCGAGAGAGGGGGAGAAATTAATAATTTCCCTCCCTCTTCGGGTACTGTATCACTTTCAGAGGAGAGGGGGTGATCCAGAATCCGTGTGAGCCAGTATACCTATAGCCTATCTACTGAGCAATAAGGCAGCAAAAGTCGATGCTGCACTATCGCGACTAATGCCAAATGTTGGTAGACCAACGCTGGGTCGTAGGTTACTCCTAGCCAGTGTAACTACATCAATTATGTTATACGGTACCCCAATACGGGCGGACGCTATGTTGGTGAAGTCCTACGCACGAAAGCTGTTATAGGAGTTTATAAATAATATATATATATAAAACAGTTTATAGGAGAAGTGCATTGCGGGTCGCTTCTTCCTACCGAACAGTATCAGAAGATGCAGTGTGCGATATCTCATGTATGCCGCCTATTGACCTTCTAGCAACAGAACGAACAAATATATACGGAGAAAGCCGGCGTGGTGACAATACTCAAAAGGAAGTTTGGAAATCGGCGAAGGAATAAACCCTGGCTGAGTGGCAAAGACGAATGGGACTCCAGTGAAAAAGGGCGATATACGCACCGCCTCATACCACGTATTGTTGACTGGACCAAAAGACGACACGGGGAAGTGAATTACTACCTTACGCAGTTTTTGAGCGGATATGGGTGCTGTCAAGCCTACCTACACCGCTTCAAGATAGAGGACAATCCAAATTGCCCAGTATGCTTAAAAGCAAATGAAGATGCGAAGCATGTCTTCTGTGACTGTTCACGATACGAAATGAAACGAAAAGTACTCGAGTGTTACCTTCAGACTAGGGTGACACCTGAGTCAATGATGTCAGCTATGGTAACGTCGAAGTATGGTTAGTGCGCAGTAAACAACTACGTAAGGAACATTCTCAAGAAGGTTAGAAATGACGAAGATAATAGAAGGGAAGGGCAAGACGAAACAGCCGAGTAAAACTGTTGCTAGACGAAGGCCACTAAGTAGTAGATACGAAACGCTCCTCGGACCGATGCACAGGAACGTAGGTCACAGAGTTGAGCTCTCACTCCCCTGCCCGATGCAGAGGAACGTAGGGGCTAGGGTTGAGTACCTCTAAGTGCTCCTCTGACCGATGCTGAGGATTGTAGGTAACTGAGTTAAGCCCAGACTCCCTCACCTGATGCAGAGGAACGTAGGTGTCAAGGTTGAGGCTGTCCAGAGGATGACCGTTCGATGCTGCTCAAAGTAGACGACCGGACAACGCTGCAGGAAGCAGACGGCTGGACGATGCAGAATGAAGAAGACGAGTTTGAGCCTGAATCCCTTATTACCTTGGTGGGTGTGGGATGTATGGAAATGTCAAACTTCAAAGGAGAAGCCAACTAGGCTAGTTAATGGGCCACACGGAAGTATTGTTCAACGATAGTACCTGTGAAGATCAGGTGTCGGAGGGCGACTTGTATAGAGCTTACTCTGCCTATGACACATAAAAATAAATGACGACCGGAGATTGTGAACCAGGCCCTTCCATACTATCCGTCGATGCCATCAGCACGCCTCAGTTCTCCAAGCTGGACGCAGCCGACAGGATGCTTCTTGAGCCAGCCCTGATGCTAAGAGATTCAAGGTTAAATCCACAGATGATTGGATCCAAGAACAACGACGATAACCAATCAAGGCGCAACATAAGTTTAAGCGAGAGTACATTTTAAGAAACTTAAATGAAAAAGAGATTCGTTAGGTAGTTATAATGTATGATAGGATAACGTAAACACAGCCAACGGCTCACTACAAACACACAATATTGTATCAATAACACGCTAGAAAAAAAAACCGCTGACAATTCTTTGGCATGTAGCTTTCTCCAACAAAATTTATAGTTTCAATAAATAAAATATTGTTCAAATATACAGTATAACAATTATTTTTAAAATAGTTGCAATCTTAATTAGTTTACCGAAGGAGCACCCGTCACAATATCAAATCATATAATTTCCATGAAAAAATTTAAACCTTAATATTTTAAATACCATAGAGTCCTCATAACCGTATAAAATCATACATTTTTTCAAAACATTCGGAACTTTTGTTAGCGAGTTATAAGGTTTAACAAAAATAGTAATTTTTAGTTATACAGGGTATATAGGGTGAGAGACAAAGAATTTGAATCTTCATACTTTTTAAACTAATTGGTTTCATAAGCTGCAAAAAGAATTTAACCGATGTAAGCAAAAGATCTATCTTTTCTTAAAATGTCAACTTAATTAACGTCTTTTCACTCGTAATCGTACGACATCAAAAACCCATTTTTCTGTTTTTGATTTTGAGCTCAAAATCTAGTCACCAAAATGGTTTAAACTTTATATAGCAAATAGATATTATCTGTCTTTATTGCCATACAACGGAACGATCAATCTGGAAATCTTGCGGGAAAAAGTAGGCAATTTTATGTTTTTTTAGATAAACTATTGTTGAATATATTGTATAAATCATATCTTCAGAAAAAAGCAAAAATATTTTTTTAAAAATCGAAAAATGGTTATATTATGGCCTTAAAATGGTCAGAAGCATAAAGATTTTTTCCTGAATTCAGAATCAGAAAATATATTTGCATGTCAAATTTTATTACGAACGGTCCCGTGGTTCCAGAATCATAACGGTATACATGTAAGTAGTATATGGGCTGGTATGGAGAGACTGGGCGTGGCCTAGGTGACGTCACCAGTCCCGTGGCTGGCGCCAGTTGTTTATGTAAACAGAAGCCCATGTTTATATCAACAGTAGCTGATAAGGTTAATAATCATGATTTACGACCGCTACTGTCATAAACAGTCTGTCATCGATGGGTAACTTTTGTTTATTTATAAATAATTATAAATAATTTTTAAACAAAAGCTATATCACGCATACGATGTCTTAAGGTTAACATGATTTACGACCGCTACTGTCATAAACAGTCTGTCATCGATGGGTGGCTTTTGCTTATTTATAAATAATTATAAATAATTTTTAAACAAAAGCTATATCACGCATACGATGCCAGCCCTCCCCCTTTTACCCAAGCAGACCCGAGCGCGACTCTCTCTCTCTCTTTCTTTCGCTGTCTACTCCATACCGGCCCCGAGCTCGAACGCACGTGCGCGACTCTCGCTATACCAGCCCGTAGCCCCCTCTCCTTTTACACTATAGTAGCCCCTGAGCTCTGGCGCGGTGACTCCCGCCGCTGCTGTACCGGACCCGCTTCTCTCTCTCTCTCTCTCTCTCCCCTCTCTACGCCATACTCGTGCGCGTCCGCCGTCTACCTGTCGTATACCTGCTGTTTGGCCCTTGCGCCGGCTTTGATCCTTTCTGCGAGGTAATAATATGTAACCTGTATGATTTCCTACTACACGGTGCCGCAAAGCCTACTCTAAATTTCGGCTTTGGGGTTTATTGATGGGATTTGTACACATTAAAATAGAGAAATTTTTGTTTGATACACTCTTATATTTATTTAATAAAACAGTAAAAATTGAATACATGATATATTTATGCGCGCGTGTGTATGCGTGTGTGTGTGTATGCGTGTGTGCGTAGATCAATAAAGCATATTTACAGCTTAGAAACTAACGATAGGAGATGAATAAAAAGAGTTATATCGGAAACATAACGTCGTACACATCTTTTGCGATTCTGGCTAAGCCAAACGCATAGATTTCTGTTAAAACTACATCTAAAACGTCGACGCTTACAGTGGCGAAATTCAAGTTTGTCTTAACAATTTCGTCGATTTTATATTTATGAAGGGCGTAATATTGTTTGAACGAGTTTACATTTTTCAGAATTTCACGACATACTTCAGCCTCTTCTCTTTTCAAAGCGTCTTTTATATAATCTAAAATTGAGTCCACGCCGCGATTAACTAATCCCGAAAGCTCCTCGAGGTGTTTAAAACGCAAATCGATGCACTCTTTTACCTGTTTTAATCCAGCGAACGTTTGTTGATGCATAATTACACTAGGCGGACTCTCGTACTTTTTCTGCTTCTTGCACGCAGGCTGTGCAGGTGGATGCTGTTGTGTTTCCTCGTCATGGCCGCCGACACTGCTGATGAACTGCTGACCGTTGTCGGTTGTCATTTCTGCTGTAGGTGCTGATGTTGCTGTTGGCCTCTCGTCGATGCCGATCGCCCTTGCTCCGAAGCTGTTTGTGAATGTGACATCGTGATTTGGAAGGAGGATCTTGCTAGGATTTCCAAAATCCTGGTAGAACGTGAAGGAGTGATTCAGATATGCATCCATAGCATCCATCTGATCTTTGATCACTTCCCAGCTGTTTGTGTCGAGTGTCACATACTTGGCTGGCGATCCATTGGCACAAATTTTTAACACTGCTCTGTAGTAACCGCCGTAATACTCCAGTCCTATGGTTGCACGCTTGCAGTTTGATTTGTTGAGCGCGTACGTCGTCGAGTACAACAAGTTGCAGGTGATCGACTTATTTTTCCAAGACTCGGCACTTGGTGGTGCTGCTGCTGCTGAATCCATTGCAAAGATTTTTTACGCGCGAGGTCTACTTGACGAGAGTGTTCTTACGACTGATGGCTGGCGACTGCGCCACGACACCTTTATAAAGCATGGGACGACAAAGAGCGAGCGTCAACGAGTCGCAGATCTTTCTAGAAACGGCCGTTACAGTATTTACATTCCATAGTGAAACGAGACGCGTTTGATACCGATAGAAGTTGTTTTGTTTAATCCAACCGCCACAGCTAGTACGTTTGTATAAACTGCTCAGATAATAAACATCCGGTCTTGGCTGTGCAGATCTGAGTACAGTAACCCCGTCCTGTAGAACTCGTGCGTGGGAATGCGTTGACTCGGTGATGGCGATGACGCATTGTTTTATTTTGCATTCTTTTCATGAGCCTTCGATAAAACTTAACGGCTAAAGCGTCATTCTTGACAAAGTCTGATGAAAAAAAAACGTAGATATTTTCGCAGAGAAATGCCACTACACATATGATACAGAAACATAATGCAGTACTCGCCACATACTTTAGAGTCGACGCTCTGCACTTGTTTTTTATTCCAATCGAATCGCGTGCAGTTTTTTCCGAGTCGATCAAGATGATGCTTTGATACGGGTGGAACTCCATAGCTGTCAAAGTAAATTCCATATCCATTTGTATCTATAAAGATGGCAACCCAGTGTGATCCTGGCTGATCGGACGTGTCGAGATTCGTTACAATAGCTGTCGGTGTGGATAGCAATTTCGGAACGTGATTAGCAGCGTAAACTCCTACTGAATCGGCTTTTAATCCTCTAATAGCTGAGATTATTTGACGCGTATTCATGTTGATGATGCATCTACGTACTCTTCTTCTACCGCACCGTCTTTTTTCTCGTCGGCTTCTTTTTTAATTCCGTCCACAACGTCGCTAGCACGAAATCTTTCGGGATAGTGATATCTCTCCATCTGCAGCCGATCGTAATCTTATATAGCTTGGTACATTACTTGGCTATTTATGTCGTACGGGTCGCTTCGATGAGGACTGGCAACGATTGAGTGTATCCACCTTCTGATTTGATAGGCTCGACGCAGTGCGCAAAAATTTTTCTTGTTCTCGAATTTCTTGATACCATGGCTGGTGCACAGCAAAACGTTAGGGAATTGCACAGATAGTTCGTCAAACGAAGGCGCGCTAAAATCTTCTAAATTTATGATTCTTCGAGCCACTACTTTTTCCAAAAACTTGGCTTTTTCCTGGCCACGCACGTATATACGGCGCGCGTCTTTCACCAAGTTGGACAGATTACGACGCAGATTCTTGAAGGAGATATCTCCATCGTGCCACTCTAAAGCGTGTACATCGAGAGTACAGTAATTATTTGTCTGTTGCATATCCACGGGTAATTCGGTAAAACTGCACGGTGCGCGAATGATCCAATGACCAACTATACGACTCTGGAGCGATAAAACTCCGACTTCTTTGGGAATAAATTTTTTATTTATATCCCGAAGGCCTTGAATATCGATCACGTAGTCCGTCATGATGATGCTGTTGCTGCTCGAGTACGTTAGGTGCTGGCTGTTTCGAGAGGGAGACTAACTGCATACTGTCAGCGCGCTCGCCTTATGAAGCGCGAATCAAAATTTTTTTGAGGCGCTGTGATCGAGTGTGCGCATCAAGCGCTAAAATCCGTTACGATTTGGCGGTTAGAGTCGATTTCCAGAACGTTGTCGTACTCTGCGTAAACGATACAGTTGATAGCAGTGAGAAGAGCCGTCTCAAATCTCACTTCTATGCGTATGCTACCCGAGCGCACGAGATTCCAATGTGTGGCACAGTGTGCCGATAAATCAGGAGTGAGATCGAAGGCCGTCAAAAAATTGCCTTTGTAATAGTTGTAGCGATTGATGCCAAAACCTTCGTTGAGAAAATGCACGCCTGTACCCGTGTAAAGTGTTTGAAAAGCGTCAATGTAGAGTTTGTCGATACCCGTGAAACGTGGTTGCAAAGGTTTGCTTGGAATTTGTACGCCATCGACGTAGAGAGAAATATAATTTATAGAGAAGTGTTGAAAATTAAAAGGATTTAACGCGCGGTTTCCGTTTAATGCTTTGTTTTCCACAAAGCCCAAGATTATTCTCTTCGGCAGCTGTCCGTGTATAACGTTGTCGATCGAATCGCCCAATATTCCCGAGTGAAGAGTAAACGACTTAACTTCGACTCTCGTTATGGGATATTTAGCCGTGGTTTTCGATAACGCTTGCGCATGAGCCAGTAAAACTCCAGGACTGATTTTTACTCTGCGAACTATGAATGTAGCTTCTTTGATGCTGAGTTTGAATTTTCCATCGGCTGTCGCGTCCATCAGACAAAATGCATCCTTACTCCTCACTAGACGTACGCGCATTTCTACGCCATTAATCAGCATTTTATCCTGATTAAAAAGGTCGTGATGTAGATGTCCAATCATGTCAAAGTATCGTCGATTCTGTGTAAAATATTTGCGATTTTCCAGCCCTTTGTTCACGGTAATAGGTGCCGTGGCAGTGCTCACCGCATTAGCTGGCGAATCGAAACCACCGCTCGTGTCGTCGTACCACAGACTCGCTGTAAGATGTGACGCTTTAGCAGCCGGAGCGTAGTTGAGAAGCGTCTCGATGTACGCTCTGTAAGGATAGGCGTTATTAGGCGGCGAAACAATTTTCTGATTGAAAAAAACGTCAATCTGATTGAACATTGAATGCATGAAATTGTTGATCGGTCCGACTTTAAGGTCTTCGGTCGTTGCGGTAGCCTCGTCAGAGGGTACGATTTTAGCTTGAACATGAAGCATAGTGTGAGCCAGATCAAAGTAATGCTCGCTACCTGCCGGCACGACAAATTCCAATGGTGCGTCGACATCGTCGCTAAGAGACGACACAGGCTTATAATGCAGAAAGCTGCTGCTTTCAATTGACGTTTGGGTGGCTAGAAGCGTGAAAAGATCCAGCTCGCTGGACATGCATTCCGTCGAGTGAGAATGTAAAAATGCCATTTTTACCCCAAACTAAATACGCCTAGGACCAAAAATATCCGTAACACTTCTCAAACTCTGCTGCTGCTGCTGTGTACTTCTCTTTTTAGGCCTCTTCTTCGTTTTTCTCGTGACTCTCTTCTTCCGTCCTGCCGTATGTTGTTTGCATTTTTTGCTAGAGCCGATTGTATTCGATGTACGCGTCTTTCTCAACTGACGCCTTCGATGCATTGTGTGTGATTTATAACCAGAGCCTTTCATCATTTCTGCTATCTTTTCACCGGCTTTTCTATTCAATTTTTGTCCAGACTCTTTAGTACGATATTTGAACGCCTTGAAATTCGAGCCGTTGTTTGCAACGTCGTCCAACACGTTGATGTCTGTGCGCACAGCCTCTTTGCCCACAGCTCTGGCACCGGAAGCGATGTACGGAAGAATTTTGCGAAATAAACCTCCAAGCCACGCACCTACACCTCGTCCGCGCTGATACGTTGAACCGGAATAGACGTGTCTCACACCTCCACCGCCTACTTGCTCGTCGTAGTAGCGTATGTAGTGACTCATCGTGACATAGCATTGCTCTCTCTCTCTCTAGCGATTACGTTTAAAGTGAAGCGTAACCGTCAGCGTTCCATATTCGAATGGTATTCGCACTCCGTGCTGATCCCTTATATCTATGACAATCGAGCGAAAACTGTGATGTAAAAGCGGAATATAATGAGCAGGTGCAAAATGTCTCACGATATTACTGCCGAATTTGTACTTTGCACTATCCACGGAAACTATACGCAGTAGAGCAGCTTGAGTGTCGCCTACAGTGTGTGGCTCGCATACATCCGTGTACACGTAGAGCTGATCGGGAATAGCTCGGGAAAGCGATGCTGGTCTGTTTCCTAGTGTGACTACGCTACCCATTGACGATGTGACAAAGGTGCCATTTTTTCGCCTAGTCTCGGAATCTTCGAAACCGAAAATGCGGCAAATTTTTTCGTTAAACGTTGTCTGATGCTGATCATCGCAGGCACACTTGCGCTGTAGCATGTAGTAGCCCTTTTGAAAGGGCGCAACTTCGAGACGCAGATGATCGTGAAAGGCAGCTGATTTATTTATTTCGTTGGCTAGTTGCTCGATCTTGTCGTAAATACCGTGCGGAAAAAAATGCGTTTCCTGCTTTGCCTTTTCCGACTGTTTAAACGTGTAAAAGGCATCCGATTCTTGAATGTGCATGACAGTGCTCGGCACGTGAATTTCGACGAGCGCAACGGACCAATTCCCGCTGAGTCTGAGCTCGCGCGAGAGCTGCATTGTAAAGCAGCTGGTGGCGTTTTCGCTGTAGTACGTCATACTGCTGTTGCTAGGCAGAACTAGGTAAAAATCGTTCTGGTCCATTTTTAAATTGTTTGTACTTCAGAGGCTTTGATCCACGAGTTGAATTTGTCCGGATAGCCAGCCCACTCGACGAGTAGCTGCTTCTTCGAGCCACGACCCTTTGTACGAATTACGCGTTCTATTTTGAATTGCTCAGCAGCGTCGGACATGCGTTTCGTGCCAACGTGAGCGAGCTCCTCGAGATAGAAAAAGCCGTCAATCTCCTCGCCGTTCAAATCTTCCAGGATAAACGTTGGTAACTGCTGTCTGTTGGATATGCGCTTAATCTTGAAAACTTCCTCGCTAAAGTTTTTTTTCATATCCCTTCTCGAAAGTATTTTTCGTGCGACTAATGCGTACGTAAGATCCGGGCTTGTATTTATTCATTACACCTGACGCCATCTTTTCGCGATTCTTGTAAGTCGATTGCAGATGAGCTCTTTTTGCTAAATTTTCGCGCGCTTTCGCAGCATTGTAGATGCTCACGTCACAGGGGCGCATCTTTGTACCGCTGTGTTGCGTATGATTGTAAGCCTCGATGATTTTCTGCATCACGTCGATGTAACGTTGCGTGTTATTGTGAGAAAAGTATCGCCACATTCGTTCGCGTATAGTACGGTTTAGTCTTTCCACCACAGCCGCTTTGATATCGGGGTTTTGAGCAGTACGGAATTTGATGTCGCGTTTTTTCAAAAATTCCTGAAACGCCGAGCCTACAAACTCCTTACCCTTGTCGGATTGTAAGAGTATCGGGACGCGACCGTTGCTGCGCTCGAGTATTCGTCCGAAGGCTGGGGTGACGTTGGCTGTAGTTTTATCGCGTAGAGGCTCCAGCCACGCGTGTTTACTCAATACATCCACCACTACGAGTAGGTAACAGTATCCGTCGTTGTGCTCTTTGATCGTGGTTAATTGAAGCAAATCGCACTCCCATACGTCGTCAATGTTGCTCACGTTGTAACTTAATCGCGGAAATTTACGCTTAACGGGTCTGTGAAGAGTATAGGCGTCTTGATTACTAAGCCACTCGTATATACGTTCTTTCTCCTGCGTGTCAGCCGCGTTAAATAATTTGCCTTTTCGATTTACACGTACGAGATTGCGCGCACCCGCGTAACCAGCCTCGTGCGAGACATCGTAGTATTGCTGCTCGTACGACGACGACGACGACGACGACGACGGCGACGACGACGACGCCATGCTTAAAAGTTTGCGAGACGTAGCCACTTGTTCTTTGCTCGATTTCTCGTCAAAGCAGGCGATGCCGGTGATTCGCTGCTGCTACTAGCGTTGTGTATTTCCATCAACGCGTCGATGCTCTCTTTACTAGGCAGTCGTCGTTTCGCTGTATTATTCGGCTCTGTCAATTTTTTACCAATTTTCACTATTTCCGGGTTTCCAATTAGCTTTATAGGTGTGTCGACTGTCTTGATGAATTTGGCAAAAGGTAAACGACCGATGGGCACTTCCGACTGATCCAGTGTTTTTTTCCTGCGTGCGACAACGTCGCTAATCAGTTCTATAATGTTGGAATCTTGTATGGGCCGGCCGTCTATACTGACTCTGCCAGTGCTATCCCACTTGAGACGATCGCCGGCAACGGTTTTCCAGTGTTTCAGCAGAAGCCGCGTTTTTTGAGCGTAACTCTTGGGCACGCTGTCGAGTATAATTTCTTCAGTCATTGGTGCCGATGTCGCCTCTATTTCGTCGACGTCGCGCTCGTAATCGTGTTCAGCGTGATGTTCGGAATCTTTGACAAAGAGATATCGGCGCAGTACTTGTAAATAATTTTGACATTTTTCACGCTCATCTGTAAATTTATTCGAATGTAGAATCGTGTGCATCTCGGAATCGAGTCTCGAGAGATTGTCGCCGCACGTTTGAACAGAGTTCTCACACGACTCGTTTACTACTGGCGGTGGTGCTGCTGCTGCTGCTGGCTGAACGTTTTGCATGCGCGAAAACATATCTTCGGGCACGATAATCATTTTTCTCGCACGATCCATATTAGTCTCCCGCTGCTGCTGCTGCTGCTGAGTTTGAATTGAATAACTTCGAGACAAGAGCCCCGATAATAGGTGCGAGTAGAAGCGGCAAAAAAGCACCACCGTGCTGTACGAGAACTCGTTTCTTCTTCTGCCAATCGCTGACAGATTTCTTATTATTGCAAATAGTCAATTTTCTCAGCACGTTTTTGTGCTTTTTGCGTCGTCGTTTATGCGAGTCTTTGATTTTGATCACACCTTGCAAGATATTCAAAGCGCACTCGCATATGCAACGCACGAGTCTCTTGTCGGCTGTGCGTAAAAGAGCAGTACGTTGTTGGCCGTCCGTGTGACAAAGAGCGTTCAGTACAGCTACTCGTTTTCTGTTGAAATGCTTGGTGTCGNACGAATATTTCAGTTATAGTATAGCCGAGTTCGATGGCTTTTCGCAGCTCATCCGCCACCCAGGTTCCGCTGAACTCTCGCTGACTCGCATCCGGGTGGCAACAATCGCTCTGCCGCATCTCTTCGCAGCATGTACGACACAGTGCGAAGAGAAGCTTGCCGTGCATTTTTATCGGCAAAAGAGGCTGATACAATTTTCTCGGCGGTAAAACCTTACATTTTACCAGCCCATTTATGGCCGAAAAATTGTTGAGATTGCCACCCGTCAGCTCATCAGATTCCTCGCCGACGTAAACCTTTGGATGACCGAGCGGAAATCTGCTTCGTTTACAAACGTAAGGATACAGCGAGCATATATCTGTATACAGAATACGCTCGCCTGGCTTAGCATCGTAAACTGCGACGAAATTTTCGGTCCGTCCGCCGAAGAACGCGTCACGAGGATTAAGCGTTATTTTGCTGATGATCGGATGCTCCGACACGTACTTGACGATTTCGGGGTTTTCACGCTTGACTCTGTCAAACTCGCACTCCCAAATTTCGCGCGTCTCGTAACCGAGCTGCTGGATCTGCGCGATTTTAGCGCGTGTACTCTCGAGCAACGCGTCGAAAGTACGACCCCAGGCATTCGGCTTGTTGCGATTGTTTTTGAAACATTCAGGGCAGCCATGCGTATAGCAGCCCTGGTATTCAAAAACAATGGGATTTTCTGCTGGATTGGTAGATGGTAAGAATCCGTCGACCAAAAATCCCTCGGGAAGCCGATATTCGCGCTCTGCCTGCATGCACGATTTCGCGACCGATCTCTCGTTCGCACTGCAGCAGCCACTCGACGGCTTTTTGGGAGTGCTTGTCGGTGCGTCGATACCCGCCCCTGGGGACTATTCCTATAGTCTGTGGCTTTAAGAAATTTTTTCTATAGAGATGAGAGCACGCGGACGCGATTGTAGTAGCCACTACAAACAGGTCCGTGTCTCCGACCTCGAGAAAAATTTTTCTGAAAGCCACACACGCGCGACGCAGAATCGTCACATCCATGCGACAGTAGTCGACGATTTCCTTGCTGAAATCGAATACTGCGTTCGCTGCACGCATCTCGCTGTGCCACAGCAAGAACTGCTCGCGCTCGCTCGATGACATAGTGTCGGGCGAATAATAGTGCGCATCTGGTATGGCGCCACGGTATTCGGCGTTAGCCGATGTGTTAAAAAGGTGCGGAAAACAGCCTTTTTTCGTAGTCTCACCTAAACCAAATGTAGCAGGCAACGCAGCCAACTTCATTTGAAAATAGCTGAGACTATCGATGAACTTTGTGCGTCCATACCGTATGCACAGTATTTTCTGACCATTCAGTATGATGCTTGGCGCGCAATTTATTTTACGTTCGACAAGCTGTCGTAAAACGAATTGCGCATCATACCCTCGTGCGTTGTGCGCGATGCATATTATATTTTCAAAGTCCGTTTTGTCGCGTACTACAAGCTGTAGCAGCTGACCAACGGGATCTTCGGTAAATACATGCTCGCGCACACCGCACGAGGGACACCATTCTGAAATGTTGTCAGAACTTATGCACTCCGCGCAGACTTGCTGTGCAACGCAGACATTCGGGACGTGCATCTTTATGCTTTCATCGCCTCGATACGATGCTTCTTGCATCATTTCCAGATCGTAGAAAACATAAAGATATTTTTTCGTTGAAGCATCTTTTTTTTTCGGCTGTATAAAACAGTGCTGATTATAACCGTGTGTCGACTTGCAATGTCGACACCAATTTTTGCCGCACTTGTGCTTACCGCGCTGCCGGTTCACGCTTTTGCAGCAGGTAAGGCAAATCTGCAACACATCGCACAATCGCTTGTGCCTCGCTTTGTATGATCCCGCAACCGTATGGTTGCGAAAACATACATTGCCGAAAAAACTGCGATTGCACGATGCGCATTTTTGCAAAGCTTCGTTCTCGCTACAGGGTGGCGAGACGAAGCAGCGCGAACACAGCTGCCTACAGTTGTGACCCTCGATATTACTGTAGCCGCGATTGCAAAAAGTACAGAAAAATTTTGCCTTCGGAGCTCCAAAAATATTGACGATCACGTCGTAATGAAGCTCGGAGTAGAGCAAAAATATTACGTTTGTGCAGGCATCGCAGCGTCCGTCAAAAAATGGTGCTTCACCGCTGCCCATCGAGTCTTTCTCGTAAGCAACTAAAGCTGTATCACGAGCAGTAAAATAATGCTGGAATTGACGAAGCTCTCGTACACCGCAACCTTCGCGAGGTACGAGGTCACCGGCATCCTGACACAATTTTACAGCTCGTTCATGCTGTAGTTGTCTACGACCGTCGTGGATGACGTTCCACTCGGCTCGCATCGCCGGGGTATCGTTCGTCTGAAGCGCGATTTTCGCCTCGCCTACAACGAGCGCTCTCGGCAGACAGAGATTGTCACGATTGCCGATCTGAATGATGGACCGTTGAGAAACGCTGTCGACGGTCAAGTTTTTCCGTCGAAAGCCACCTGCACCTACAGGCATCTCTACGACGGTCAAACAAACGGTAAATGACTCGTCGACTCGAAAATTTGCGTTGCTCTGAACGAGTCCAGACACCACAGACCATAAATCATCGCCAGTCAGTGCGCTCGCGAGACGATACGAGAGCCCTGCTGACCCGTTTGCGAAATATTCGCTAAAGATTGAAACACCGACGCGATCGCTCTCGCTTTTGATTAGAGTTAGCAAATATTCATAAATGTCGCGTATTGCTAACTCAACCCAGCTGAGCATGTTGGTCCCACGCGGCGGTGTTTTAACCCGTAGCGTCAGACGGCGAGCGTCTGTACGGAATTTCCGTACGCGATGCACCGTATTCGCGATAATTTCGAAGCGACGATAACGCTCATCGTCACGAGCTTCCTCCTCCTCCTCCTCCTCCTCCTGATCCAAATCAGAAGCTACAGCAGAACCACTTACAATACTATTGCTCGGCGACGGTGCCTCTTCGCTCGAGGTATCGCCGCCGTCACCGCCGCCGCCGCCACCTACCTGCGATATGCCGCTCGCAGTGCTGTCATCGATGATCGGGTGACCCGCATCGTCGAACCCGACCTCCTGCAGCATCGACAATGTAGGGCTCAGCGCTGTTGAAGAGTCCGATGATATTTCCGGCGATGATGGGCCCTCTTCCTCGCTGCTGCTGCTGCTGACATTATCGTCGTCGACTGCAAAAAAGCGAGCCTTCATTCTTCCGCACGACCGTTGTAGCATTGAATGATGTCGCTAAACAACTCGGCCATCTCGAACGCAGTCATAGAAAATAACTCGTCTGCTGATTTTTCAAGCAAGTTGTTTAACCAACGTACTTCCTGCGCACGACCGTTATTCGCGATTCGTAACGCAGCAGCTTGAAAAATCATAGCCGCGTCATTTTCTGGATCTGTATCCGGACAGGGCTCCATGCCTTCGTTCAGTCGACGTCTGATAACTTAAAAAATTATTATTGTTAATAATAATTTTTTAAGAAAAGTTAAAAAAATTATCTTACTTTCGTTAATACGACGGTCGAACGAGCTGTATTGGTCGAAGCGTGCATACGGATTCATCGCAACTTCCTCAGCGGTCTCATCCCGAGTTGCAAAGCCCTCGAAAACTTCGGCTCTCGTAGGACCAAACGAGAGCAGAATCATCGCAGCCTCCATCGTTTGCTCGCTACCTCTCAGAGGTGCTGGAGCACCCGCTCTGTAGACAGCCTGCTCGGAGACGCCAGCCCGATCATCGCCGTTATCGCTGTCCTCCATCTCGCTCTCAGCATCATCCTCCACGGGCTCCTCCATAGGAGCTTGTATATCCTCCTGCTCCTCCTCCGCGTCATCCTCCTCCTCCTCGGATGAAGTGGCTCGCTGTGGTGAAGGAGGTGACGATACAACAAACAGCGTTGCGTCGCTGTCGCTCTCCTCAGCGTCCTCCTGCAGGGTAATTCGGGCTATGAAGAAAAAATTAAAAAAGATTAATTAAACACTTACCATGTTCCTCGATTATATGCCGCAGGCAGTACACATCGCGTGCACCGCGCTCCACCAAAAAACTGCCGACGATTGACCGACAATGACACGCATTTCGAGAGAGACTGATGGCTGCGCTGGCTTACAGAGGAGTTTTGTAGACGGCTCAAGGCTGATTGGAAAATATCATGCCCTTTTTAGGAGCGATTTCAACGAATAAGAAGTATCGCAATGCAGAGAAATCGCGAAAGAGGGGGATTTGTTTTAAAACAAAGTGTAGCTCATATTACAGCCATGGCTGAGAAATCAGGGTTGCAACCAGTGATCGGAAGAAATGAATCTGATACCGTAGTCGGTATTTGCGGTTTAGGTACGTAGCAGTCATAAGTCAGATAGCGAACGTCTCAGAGAACGGACCGTTGCCAGCGCTAGATCCTGTAACACGGACCGAACAGATTTTTATGACTCTGCGGCTGACTCTTTTAATCTCTCTTACCGGAGACCTGCAATCTTTTGTACAAACAGTTTACACTAACTCTCAAGTGTCTACCGGAGATCCGATGATTCGTTCTCTGTGTTTAGTTTTGAAAACTAATCAGTTGGCGATAACAAAGCCCGACTTCATGATCACACGATACTTCCTGGAGCTGATTCGCGAGACATTGAGAACCTTTCTTTCGCTCTCACCCGTCTCCGATTTTTTCTGATAAGCCAACGACGCTGGAGCTCAAGTGTATACAAATAATTCAGTCCGAGTATAGCGTTACCAACGGTCTCGCATTCTTAAGACAAAGAACGTCGTTAAAAAAACTAATCAGTTGGTGATAATAAAACAAAGCCCGAGTCCATGATCACACGATACTTCCTGGAGCTGATTCGCGAGACATTGAGAACCTTTCTTTCGCTCTCACCCATCTCCGATTTTTTCTGATAAGCCCACGACGCTGGAGCTCAAGTGTATACAAATAATTCAGTCCGAGTATAGCGTTACCAACGGTCTCGCATTCTTAAGAACGTCGTTAAAAGGCAAAGAGTGCGGTCCCCCTCTACGTACAGAAATTTTTCTCAATGGCTTACGTGTATGACACGGCTTGCACCGATCAGTCCGCTCTGAGTCCCTACAGAGAGCACACACGTGGCCACCATCATGGCAGAATTGAAAAAATTAGCAGCCCAACGCGATGCGCTTCTCGCAAGTATCGAAGCTAAGAAACGTGCAATGGAAAAGCTGAACGGCCAGCTCGAGCGCTACCAGCAGAGAATGCTGGACATGTCAGCGCTGTTGCAGCAAAAACAGCGAGAAGTCGAGCTTGAGGTGCAGAGTGTGCATCACCAACAGTTCGGAGCACGACGTGTGGCAGCAGTGTTGGAGGTGCCTTCTCTTTCGCTGCTGGAAGTGCAACGGACAGCCCTGCCCGTGCATCCTGGATATGGATTCACCGAGATCGCCTCCGCCTCCACCATCATCAGCAGGCGACGACAACAACGTCCAAGGTACGTCACCGACAGCACGCCGCAACCGCAGCGTACCTTACGACTTTCATCGGATGCCTACTCCGCCGAAAGAGTTGGTGCCTGGTTTACTACGAGGAGGGCCCACACGTCAACTGCGCGAACAATGCGCCACTCGCAAGTGTAGGTGTATCGCTTGTATATAATTTATAGCGCAAAAATTTAGTGTGTGTGTGTATGCGGCTGTGTAAGTATGTTTGTGTGCGTGTGCGCGCGCTCGTGTCAGTTTATTATTTCATTGTAAGCTGAGTCATTCAACTCTTTTTTTAGTAAATAAATATTGTGCTAGAATTTCTCTTTTTATGCGTGCAAAAACCCCCACTCCCATCAACGATCCCCAAAGCCGAAATTTAGAGTAAGCTTTGCGGCACCGAGTAGTAGAGTAATATATGCACGCGTTCATTTCGATGCGAATCATTCGTCAAGTGACCGGCAAAGCAGCAACTCGACCATGGGACAGGAGCAGAGCAAAGAGCAGAAAAAAGGTTCTACGTGGGAGGAGAGACAACCTCTCATGAGAAGCAAGGAGCCGAGAAAGCAGAACAATCAGTCGTCATTCTCAACCAACACTTTCTCGTATCCAGAGAAAAGTGGTTATAATAATGTCTAAAAAATCCTCCTCCTCCTCCTCGTCACAGAATCAAAAATCCTTTTCCACAAACACCTTTTCGTGCCCCGAAAAAGACGGCTACAGTAAGCTGAAACGCTAATTGCAATAATATATATTTCAAAAACAATCGGCCCTTTTCAGGGCCACCATATAAATTATATACGTGGAACAATCTCTCTCTTTACAGCGCAGAAAGGATCAGAGCCGGCGCAAGGGCAATAAAAGCCAAACAGCAGGTATACGACAGGTAGACGGCTTTGGCGGACGCGCGCAAGTATGGCGTAGAGAGGGGAGAGAGAGAGAGAGAGAGAAGCGGGTCCGGTACAGCAGCGGCGGGAGCCTCCGCGCCAGAGCTCAGGGGCTACTATAGTGTAGAAGGAGAGGGGGCTACGGGCAGGTATAGCGAGAGTCGCGCACGTGCGTTCGAGCTCGGGGCCGGTATGGAGTAGACAGTGAAAGAAAGAGAGAGAGAGAGAGAGAGAGAGAGAGAGAGTCGCGCTCGGGTCTGCTTGGGTAAAAGGGGGAGGGCTGGCATCATATGCGTGATATAGCTTTTGTTTAAAAATTATTTATAATTATTTATAAATAAACAAAAGTCACCCATCGATGACAGACTGTTTATGACAGTAGCGGTCGTAAATCATGTTTATTAACCTTATCAGCTACTGTTGATATAAACATGGGCTTCTGTTTACATAAACAACTGGCGCCAGCCACGGGACTTGTGACGTCACCTAGGCCACGCCCAGTCTCTCCATACCAGCCCATATACTACTCATGTACAGACAGCCACACACCCACACACATACACACGCAGCCATCCGCACGGACATTTTCTAAAAACGCACGATTCGAACTCTAAATACCTCTAAATGCGTTTCTAAGAAGTTTAAGCGAAACTGAGAATTTTACTATTACAAAGCTTCCTCTAGGAGGAAGAAACAACAAAATGTTTAACCGCTCAACCGACCTAAGCAAAATTTTTAATTGTTCGAGCAACCTACGCAAAATTTTTAACCGCTTATGACTAACGTTAGCAACACTTTATGTAATTAGAGAAAACGCGTATTACTTTAAATCTTGTTAAGTAAGTTAGAAAAACTGCATGCACACTTTAATTAAAATACACCAACCTTTATCTTGAATCGGAATTAGATCAACATATATTGTCAAGATTTAGATTGGAAAGGGAAGTACTTAATATGAGAAATTTCTCAAATTTTTTTAAACATGGATTTTATTATTGCATAGTTACATTTGCGCGTGAAGGTGCCCGGTGTCGACCCCAAGGACGTGTCACGTGTGAATACTCACACGTACATAGCGTATACAGCATCCCGAAGCCCGTTTTTTTTTGGATCAGCACAACCTCTTTTCCACGATTTCGGACGATCGTGCGGGTAGGAATCACACCACCCGGGGAGTCTATAAAGGAGGGTGCATGCGGGCGCTCGCTTTCGATTCCACCACTTACGATCCAGCACTAGATAGGTAGTTGTGACTCGGAGACAACAGATAAGATCGTATACTTAGAGACGCACATTTACCAAAGTCACTTTAATACGCTATTCTCTCTTTTAATAAATCAATCTATCTTGAATTATAATTAATAAACAGACACATTCACCGATAATCTCTCGTGTCCAATCATTACCCCAGTATTTTCGCAGCAACCGTGAGCTTAACACCTCACGGAGAACAAAACCATCGACCTTCACGCGTAACATTGTAAGATAATTTCTCACTAAACAATATGTATTTTAACAACTGAAATTACTATATCAGATGTATTATTGTCCGTGGAATCCGACCCTGATGACTTCTAGGTGGTTTTCAGCAAAATTATCTTTATAGCCATAGTGTGAGGGTTTTTTAAAGCCTCGGTGGTGATGCAGGCCGTTGTAAAATTACAATATTAAAGATTACTGTATTCTAACCAACATTCGCCATCCAGGAATCGACTACGTATATATCGAAGTCATATGCGCGTGAAGAGTGTTGACACGCAGGTTAAGGCAATCGCTCTGATTTTCGGCGCTCGGTTTCATAATGTCGCAATCGGTTTTTGAAACATTTAATTACACATAAACACAACTTATAGAATTACACGGTACATTACAGAGCTAACTCATATACAATCAGCCTTTTACAGGGCATCGAAATATTTTTTAACGTATGAACAATTCTTTATTTTAATCTTTTCAGAGCTATGAATTTTCTCATATATTTTTTATTTCTAACTTTGAAGGCGTGGTTGTGGGGTTAAAATCTTATCCAAACCGAAAGGTTTCTATTTTGTTATTATAAAAATATACATGAAAAATGTATTAATGAAGAGCCATTTCTAAGTCACAACAGAGTCCGATGAGTGAATCGGTAAAACGCTCGACTTAAAACCCAAAGGTACCCGGTTCAAATCCCAGCTGCACCAAAAAGTTTTTCTCGCTTCGCGGTGAATTGAAAATATAATGTTATGATTTGAAGTCATTGTGAAGTGGTATTATCATGAAATGGTATCACCGCGAGTGGTATGTGGTGCGATGTTGTACGTCGCAGCTGCGCAAAAACGTTTACGTTTCACGCGGCAACACTCCCAAGTAGCCGACTCGAGCAAAAGGCGATCGTGGAAATCGCCAACCGTCGCCAGATCGAGGAAGAAGTCTGCCGGCCCGAACTGGCGCAAGATGAGCAGCCAATCAGCTTGCCTCGCGCCTTGCTCAGCCAATCAGACTTTGTTATCGTCTGGATCCTTGCGAGCGGGGGAGAGGCGCTGAGCGGACGATCGTGACGCACCAGTTTCCGTACCGACCTCTTTGGCGCAAGCCGTCAGCAAAGAGCGTTGGCGTGTAAATCGCGGTGTGTTCGAGCGACGAAGTTCAGCCGACCCAGCAACGCGCTGAGGATTTATCGCGTCAGGTCCACCAGTCTTTGTCCTCGAAATAGGAAGCGAGAGAGGGACACAGCCAAGTCAGCCCAGCCACAGCGAGAAGAGGGTTCTCGCCGAGCCACGCCACGCCAGCCTAGCTACGTTCCAGCGAGAGAGAGAGAGAGAGAGAGAGAGAGAGAGAGAGAGAGAGAGAGAGAGAGAGAGAGAGAGAAAGAGAGAGAGAGAGAGAAGGCATCCGAAAGTTAGCGACCGTGAGGCCAATAAGTCCCCCTCCCCCTTTGACGAGGTAAGTTCTCTTCGCGTTATCGGGAAGCTTCTCGGCGCGAGCTACCAGGCTGCCGGGAAGACATAACAAGCGTGAGTGCGAGAAACAGAGAGCGAGAAAGCGCGCGCGATAGTGTGTGTAGAAGAGACGAGAATGTTGGTGTGCAGTGTGGGTGTACACCTAGTGGTCATCTACGCGAGACGTTGAGCCATCGGGTGCTAGAGTGTGTATGAGAGATAAGATTAGATTAGGTTTTTATTACTGTGCATTATATTGTCCAAATGAATTATAAAGAATAAGATTTAGAGAATATACATTTAAAAAAATTGTGATAGTGTAGGATGCTTGGTGGATGAAATATGAATTGTAGTATGAGGCGAGTGATTGTATAACAGTGATGAGAAATGACTGTGTTTTCGAGGTTGAAAAAGTATTGCCTGGCTTTTTGTTTAAAAAGTGAAATTGAAGCAGTATTGCGTATGTGTGAAGGTAATGTGTTGCAGAAGTATGCAGCGCTTATAAGGAATGAGTTCCTTAGCGCCTCTGTCGCGAAGGTCGAGATGTCCAAGGGTGTCATCTTACCCTTTGTAGGACGGAGTGCAATGTGAAAGTTAAAGTAGGTATTGATGTAAGATGGTACTGCTGTGTTAAAAAGTTTTCTAAAGAAACAAGCCATGAAGTACTTCCTAAGTCCGGCGGTGGTAAGCCAATGCAGCTGGCGCCTGAAAGGGGTGATGTGCTCTTTCCTTCTAACATCATAGATGTAACGAATCTCTGTGTTCACGAGTCTCTGAAGTTTTGTGTCCAGCATATGCGTCAGGTTACAGTAAACGAATGAACAGTAGTCAATGATAGGTAATAGAAGGGCCTGCACCAGATGCTTGCGCAGCCCGAGATTGGTGCTCTTTTTAAAGAAAAATAACCTGTACATTAGAGTATAAGCACGCTTACATAAAAGTATAATGTGTTCTTTCCACGTTAGTTTGGAGTCTAGCACCACGCCCAGATTTCGCACTGATGACTCGTAATCGACCCGGGCTCGCCCTATGTTGATATAGGTGTTAGACTTAGATGATAAGCTGCTAATGTAGTAGGGAAAGCCCAGCACGATTGCCTTGGTTCTAAGGATATTGAGTTTAAGATGGTTATTTGCAGCCCAGCCCACTATCTTATCGGCATTAGCACTCATCTTCGCGGAACAAGAATCGAGTTCCTCAAGATGGCATTGACTGTAAATTCGCAATTCATCTCCATATATCAGATGTGATACACCGGAATCTAAGTAAAAACTGATGTCTTTGACATATAACGCGAACATTAGAGATCCCAGAACGGATCTTTGTAGCACTGCGGTGTTAAGAGGCATGAAAAGCCGAAGGAAGATAGCTTTCTAAGGAGCTTGGCGTGACACACTGATATAAGTGGGCCTGTTGGGGGATAGAGTTGGCGCTGGGAGCTGGGGTGAAATCGGCAGAGCGTCGAACCAAGACCCGCTTAGTCCTTCCTGCTCAAGGCCGGAAAAGGGGGTCGTGTGCGCGAGATTGTGCTCGGGGTTGGTGTACGCCGCTGTCCAGGGAGCGGTGTCATCGGGCAAAGAGATGGTGCGCGTGTCCGTCGCGGCACACACCAGCTCGTTGGCGTGTGCTTGCTCCCTGTAGAGAGGAGAGGCTGAGATAGGCCTACTTCCAGGTAGGCAGGCAAGAGAGGCCTGCTGATGCTCCACGCTGTGGCTTCCTCGTTGCTTAGAGAGCGGACACTGCTTGAACCTCTCTAAGTTGACTCTTGGAGCAAGTCTGGACGAGGGAGGGCCGTCCAACACGGTGAAGGCTACACCACCCAGTTATGGTGAAGGGGGAGGGGAAGAAGACTGAAGGATCTTCGGAGAAAGTACTTCGTAAGCACAGCAGAAGGTGTCATGTGTGAAACGGAGAACACTCCGCGTGGAGCGGGGAGCGCTCGGTGTGGAACGGAGAGCGCTCGGTGCAGAGCGATTCGTCGCGTAATTATTTAAAAGTTAGATAAAAATTTCAATTTAATTGACCAGCCACTCCAGCGTCTTGGACAAGAAATAAAGAAAGGAGATCGGACGGTAGTCAGTCAAAGATGTTGGAGAGCAAAGTTATAACTGCGTTTTTGCACTCAGGCACAAAACAATATTTATACAAATTTTGATTGGACTGTTTTTCTTTTTCGGACATTTTCGCAGTTGTTGATATTATCGTTACATTACACGATTTCCTATAAATAAAACTATTTGTTTTAGTTCCCTTTAAATGATAGGGTATTTGTTTTGGTTTGTTCAAATATTAAGGCGTCGTCAGCAGACCGTCATAATACGACGTTACAAACACACCGCTTTTTTCAGATTCAGTGACATCATCATCACGTGACATTTTTGACAGTTTCAAATCATTGTCTGATTTTACGATGATTTAAATATTATTTTAGTAAGTTAATACGCGATATCAAGAGAATCGGTCAAGTACATATGAGTTTCCAACCTTAAACTACCATTTAAAATCATAACTACAAAAATGTGTGTTCCTTATTGCTCCCTTGGATAAAAGGAGAGTGTGGAGGATGATACACAACACCTACGAAAATGGGAGACATTCTCTTTGCAGAGACCTCACAAAAAAGGTATTCTGGTTTACCCGGCTTGCCTAACCAGACGCCATTAGATGATGATATTACGCTAGCGGTCCATCATGAGTGATGGATGTAGAGGGCCATACCTCCACCGTTCCTGTTTCTGTCACGTCTGTGTAATGTATAATTAGCCAGTGAAGGCATAAATATTATCTTGTCGTCAGGCCAGGTCTCAGTTACAGCTATTACGTGATAGAGGGGACGAGTGGACAAGAAGAGGCGTACTATCTCAATGTGACCCATGAGCGAGTTCGCATTAAAATGGCAGATCGTAAGACCCTATGACAGATTTACCTTGGAATTAGATGAAGATGTGGTGGTCAATGCTGATGGTGGTGGTGTAGGTGGTATGAGACTACAGTGTTGTAGTTGCTGATGCTTAGCTGGTGGATGAGGTGCCAACAAATAATAACACCCGATACAGATCAGCAAAGTAAACAGAATCTAGAAATTCAAGAAATTTTGAAAGAAAATAAGGTCTTGAAGCAGGAAGATACAACACCAGGGCGAACTAGGGGAAAAATCAAAAAGCAAATCAAGCAGCTTAATAAAAACCATCTAAGCTTAAGTATACCGCTAACACCTGCAAAACAAAAAGAATTCGAGACAGTAGAAAAGCCAAATCATTCAACATTTTCACCTATAACACAAGCCACAGCGATTTCAATAGGCCTAGACAGCTAATAATACCAAATTTCTACAAGGAGTTGAGGAGACATCGTTAATAGATATAGAAGGTATTAGTGATCAGTCTAGCTTAATTGGAAACCCAAGTAATTCAAAGTTTAATTTTACTTTTGATTTTGATAATCTTCTTGACGGCAATCGTGCCAACGATATCAACATGGCGGAGAATCCGCTACGCTTATCGTTAAAATATTTAGCTAATTTGGTACCAGAATTTGATGGAAAAAATATTTCGGTAAATGAATACATTGAAACATGCCAAGAATATGTTATCAGCAGAACTAGATCAAACTAAGTTAATTCCAATTTTGAAAATTAAATTAAAAGGGGAAACTTACAAGGCAATGTTGAATGCAACAATCAATACTATTGAAGATTTCATAAAAGCAATACGACAGATATACCCATCTACTGAGAATAGGCACTCTCTGCATGGGCAAATTGAAGAAATTTTGCAAAAACCGAACGAATTGGTTCTTAGTGTTGCCAATAGATTGCAAGAGTTAGTGCTGAAGATTAAGGACAGTAAAGAAGTACAAGGTCTCACAGCAACAGAAAAGGACGCTTTTGAAACTAAAATAAATAATGATGCTTTTCAAGGTTTTAAGGAAGGATTAAGGCAAGAAATGAGAATAGAATTGGGAGCAGTAACCAATTTAACAGAAGCCATTACAAAAGCTATAGAAATAGAATCGAAATTCAATAAAAGAGGAATTTTATGCCATAAAATAAATAATATATATAGCAATTCACATAATCACAATACAAGTAATGATACTATATACGCGTGTCAAATCTGTGACAGTTATGGGCATGAAACATTATTCTGTCATAATTCGGGATGTGTATATTGTAAAAACAAGGAGCATTTGTCGAACAACTGCAGAAAAGTCAAGGATAAAATTGAATTGATTTGTAAATTTTGCAATAATTAAGGACATTCTATAGACGCGTGTAAACTGAATAAAATTAATAATAGAATATAAATTGTGTTGGAAGTGTAAGGAAAGTGGTCATGATCCAACTGCCTGTACAAAAAAGGCAGATGTTAGCAATTCATGTAAATTTTGCAATAGCGAGGGCCATACGATAAAAGCATGCCCAGACGTTATATGCAAACGATGCAATCAACTTGGACATCCAGTAAAGTACTGCCCGTTAGTAAGAAGTCCGATTGCAAATAACAGATTTATAATGTGCTCAATTTGTAGTGCAGAAGAACATGAAGCCATAGAATGTGAACAAGTCAAAATATTAGTAGCGCAACACAAGACAAAATCTTTTCATACGAATATTCAATGTCAAGTCTGTGATGAAAAAGGCCACTCAGCTAAAAACTATCCTCAAATAGGTAATAAACAATCAAGTTTTAATAATTCAAATAGTAAATATCAAAATTTTAGTAACTCTAATAACTTTACAAAATATAGCAACTATAACAATCAAAATACTAATTTTCAAAATACAAATAATAGCCAAATAAAGTGTGATTATTGCCAAATGCGTGGTCACCCTATATATAAGTGTAGAAAATTAAAGAATTTAGAAAATATTGCTAGAAGAGAGGAAAACTGTACATATTGTAACAAAAGTGGTCATAACATAAAAAATTGTACCGATGTAAAATCATTGGAAATGCGTGCGTGCAAATTTTGCAGTCTCTGCAAAAATACAACAATATGACAGAAGAATGTTTCCGATTACAAAACCAGCCGAGCGTAGAGTCGGGAAACGAATAAAGCCTTCTCGGACCGCTGCTTGAGGAAAAAGAAATCGAACTAGAAATATATCATTTAAAATTAAATGATTTATTAGAATATGTTGAGATAATAAATGCCAATTCTAAAAATTTATGCAATTTACTTGTCGATAGTGGAGCACAAATAAATATAATAAAACAAAATCTAATTCCTATAGGAACACAATTGCATAGAACTACCGATAAATGGTAAAAAATTTGATTTTTAGGTAGCACCTAATGATTTTGTGATTCCATATGATGGAATACTGGGAATTAAATTGTTAAGAGGAAGTAAACTACGTTTAGATGAAGGGTACTTAGAGGTCAATAATGTAAAATTAAAATTACAGAGAGGTCCGATTACAAAAACCGGAATGCAGTTAAGCCAAAAAGAAACTCTGAATATAATTTTAAAAGAAATTATTCGCGACAATGATGCATATAATATAGAACAACAAAATATTTTAAAAGTAACGGATCATGAGAATAATATTGATAAAAGCAGAATGCAAGATGAAGCAAATCAAGAGATTTGTGAAGAGAGTAGGACTAGCAAAATCAGAAACATAGAGGATGAGTTAAAACAAACTGAACAATCACATGAAAAACAGAATACTGAGATAAATGAGGCAGAACCATTACTAGAAAATGATAGTGTCACAAAAAACACATTTAATAATGATGTTTTCGCCATTTTAAACACAATATCGATAATCCATGAAATAAATGACAAATCAGAATTACAAAATTAACAACAAAAAAAGATCAATGAAAACAAGCCTAGGAACTTGGAAAATTTTTTGAAAAATAATGATAAAACTATAGAAAATTTTATACTTGACGTAAATACAGTATTACAAGAGCAAGTAACACCTGAAGAAGCACCAACCCAAACCAAAAGGCTGAATTATAAGGAAATATTAACTATTATGAAGAAAAATAATGTAAAACTAAAGCAGATAAAAAAATAATTTTTGAAGAAAAAAAAAATATCAATACGTTTCAATAGACACCGATTATATACCAGAAGGGGCTCAAGTAGTAGAAGAACTTAATATTGATGAGAAATTAATTCTAAATATAGAAACTGAAATTTTAATTTAAAACCAGAAAACCGAGTCGGAAGGAAATATTGCGAAAGTGCAATTAAAAAACGGAGGTAAAAGAAACGACGAAAGAATCGAGCGAATGATAAACCAATATCCGGATGTTTTTTGGATAGAGGGCGATAAATTAGGTACATGTAACATAGAACAACATGAAATCAACTTAACTTCTGACAAATCAGTATACGTAAAGCAGTATCCATTAGAACACAAATCTAAGGGAATAACTGTAAAAGAAATGGGCAAATTACAAGAAATGAAAGCAGTCAGAGAAACAAAAAGTGCGTTCAATGCGCCAGCGTTAGTAGTCCCGAAGAAGGAGCTAATCCCAGGAGAGAAAAGATATAGATTGGTGATAGATTATAGAGCCTTGAATGAGGTGACTATAGCCGATCCATATTTACTTCCCAATATTAATGAAATTTTAGACTTAATTGGAAAGAGGAAATATTTTGATGTATTAGATTTAAAATCTGGCTTTCATCAAGTAAAGATGAGACCTTCGGATATTCATAAAACTGCATTTAGCTTACATCCATTAGGAAGATTTGAATTTGTCGTCCTACCGTTTGGTCTTAAAAACTCAGCCCGGACTTTTCAGCGGGTTATAAATGAAGTTTTAGCCTGATATATCGATAAAATATGTTTTAATTATATTGACGACATCATTATTTTCGGTGACATGATTGAAGAATTAGAGGAAAGATTCGGTCTAATAGTTCAAGCATTAATAGAAGCAGGGCTTAAATTAGAGCCGGAAAAATGTGAATTTAGCAAGACAGAAGTGTGTTTTTTAGGGCATGTTATTAGTGAAGCAGGTATAAAACCAGATGAAAACAAAATACAAGCAGTAAAGAAATCCCCAATTCCCAATAACGTTAAAAAGGTTAGACAGTTTTTAGGTTTTGTAAATTATTATAGGTTTATTAAAAAATTAGCAGAAATTATCAAGCTACTAACCATATTACTACAAAAGGATAGGCCATTTGCGTGGGGATTGGAGCAACAAACTGCATTTGATAAACTCATAGAATCATTATGTTCAGCACCGGTCTTGCAATATCCGCAATTCGATAAACCGTTTATAATAACGACGGACGCAAGTCAATATGCGTTAGGTTGTGTAATTTTTCAAGGGGAGATAGGTAAAGACAGACCAATAGCTTATGCATCAAGAGTACTGCAGCCTGCGGAACTTGATATGCAACCTATGAAAAAGAAGCTCTGGGTATTATGTATGCTATAAAAACATTTAAAAATTATATTTATGGAAATAAATTTATAATTGTAACTGACCATAGACCACTATTATGGTTGAAATCTGCGGATAATAAGGAAAGGGTTCAGAGATGGAGATTAAAACTAGCAGATTATGATTATGAAATTGGGTATAAAGCTGGAAAACAAAATACAAATGCAGATGCATTATCAAGGAATCCTGTAGCGAAAATGGATATATGCGTAGTAACAAGAGCCCAGAAAAGGCGAGAAGAAAATCAGACGTCGCAAGATTTGACGAATGATGAAAAGATAAAAATTATCAATGAACAAAGATCGAAACTTCATAATAAGAAGTTACAGGTAAAAAAACACAAAAGCGCCAAGGTACAAAAGTCTAGAAAGAGAAGTGTACCAGAGGAGGAAAAACCACACGATAAGCAGAAAAATATAGTATATTTCAAGAATACGATACAATTTCGCAATGATAATTTTATTCATATAGTTAATAATAAAGGAGAGTCATTAGAAGACAATATAGGGGAATAATTAAAAAAGGAAAATATTCATTGGAATAAAAACTTAAGTGATAATGAAATTGAAATATTAAATAAGGGTATTAAAAATAAAATTTTTGTTTTATATTTAAATACAGCCGAATCAGTAGTTACTGTTAAAACTAATATCATTAAGTTATTTCAGTTATTAAAAACAATATTTTTGCAAAAAAATTATTTAATATTTAGCATTTCAAAAGATCTAATAATAAGTAATATAAGTTGGGAGGAAATTGAGGAAATTTTGAACTATATTTGAAGGTTGTGATCTGTCTGAATTATATAGTTTATGTAGAGGAAAAGCAAAGAGATAAAATATTTGAAATGCTACACTCTACTAAAATAGGAGGACATTCGGGTATAAATAGAACATATAATAGAATAAAAGATAAGTATTATTGGGAAAATCTTTAGGTAGATATTCAAAACAGAGTAAATGCATGCGAGGATTGCCAGAGAAATAAGCTAAAAAGAATAAAAATTAAACAACCTATGGTAATTACCGATACACCCTTAAAAACTTTCGATAAAATCTGTATGGATGTAGTAGGTCCGTTTAATGTTACTAAAAATAATAATAAATATATACTATCAATACAGGATCAACTAACTAAATTTATAATTATAGCATCTATGTCAGATCAAACGGCGGAATCCGTAGCTGACGCGTTAGTTAAGAAATTTATATGTATTTTTGGGTCGCCAAAGCTCGTACTAACATATAGAGGGGCAAATTTTACAAGTAAACTATTAAAACAAGTAGCGCGTAGATTTAAGTTTACAAAGATTGAAACTACGGCATTTTCACCCCCATCGAATGGTTCCTTAGAGAGAGCTCATCTCCCTCTGTGCGAATATATAAAAAATTTTACATCAAAGAAAATCGAATGGGATGAGTTGTTAGAGTTCGCACAGTTTCATTATAACACGAGCGTTCATACGAGCCATAAGTACACACCACATGAACTCGTTTTTGGTTATCCAGACTTCCATATAGCGAAACATTTAAAAAATCAGAGCAATTGCCAACGTTTAATGGATATTTAGAAAATCTTGTATTAAAAATGCAAGAGATGGCAAAATTAGCTCGAGAAAATTTGATAGATTCAAAATTAAAATCAAAAGCATATTATGATCGATTTATAAATCCAAACGACTTAAAAATCGGCGAAAATGTCTGGTTAATAAAAGAACCAAAACCAGGAAAATTGGAGAAAAACCATAATTTGGGTCCATATGAGATCCTGAAAGTACATGAAAATAGTAATGTAACTATCAATTACAATGGAAAACCAAAAACAGTTCATACAAGTCGTTGCCATACTTGATACTAAAATATTTCTCTTTCTAGGAATATGGACATGATTATCTCTAAAAAAAATTAACTTTTAAAAAAGTAAAAGGTTAGGCGAGTATGATATATTCCGCAACAAAATTACAGATAGAAAAGAACTGAGATTAATCAAACAAAGTCAAGTTTATTATATTTAATCGTAATGAACCAAGGAACAACTCTCAAGATAATTACTACGTAACTTGCCATGCCCGTTTCATTGTATTTTTTGGTGTTTGTATGACGTTCTAACATGTAAAAAGAAAATTTTAGTTATTCACCAATAAACAAAATGAAACGGTCATGGCAAGTTCCGTAGTAATTATCTTGAGAGTTGTTCCTTACTTCATTACGATTAAATATAATAAACTTGACTTTGATTGATCTCAGTTCTTTTCTATCTGTAATTTTGTTGCGGAATATATCAAACTCGCCTAACCTTTTACTTTTTTAAAAGTTAATTTTTTTAGAGATTTCAATCCTTTTTAGTAAATTTTTTTGAGTATTTCATATTCAACGTAGTAAAAATAAAATATAAGTATCTTTAGCACCTTTCGACCACAGCTTTTTGGTAACATTTTTATCACTAATATGAAATCCCTATACACCTAGACGCCGTCCTCGTATGATTCATTTACCTAGACACCAAAAACCACGGAGCGCTCCACCTAGACCTCGTCATCGTTCACCTTGTACACCTAGACACTGCCCTTGAATGATTTTTACACCTAGACACAAAGAACCACGGAGCACGCCTCCTAGACCTCGTCATCTGCCACCCTGTACACCTAGACACAGTACTTAAATGATTTTTATACCAAGACACTGAAAACATCCTGAACCTTGTCATCGGCTACCCTGGCAAGCTAGTTACTGTTACAGCTCCGGAACACAGAGTATGCGCCGGCAATCTCTTAATTCTAAATATCGTAATATATTAAGGGGGCACACCACCTTTGAAATTAAAATCAAAATTTTTCATTAAAAATTTATAAATACTTATATATAAATGAACCACAGTTTTTTTACTATTCTTAGACATAATTTCCTTTATTTTGATGGTTTTAGACCTTCTATATACCTCTATAATACCTACGTATAGTAGAGAGTCCATAATTCACTTACCGTAAGATTCCAAAGGAACAAATGGCCCAAATGAGCTCTAACTCCAGGATATTGTTGAAAAGTACATTAGTTATGGTATGAATGAGGGGATTTGGTTTAAATTTCATAGAAAAAAAGTTACATGATAGTTATGTTAAAATTAATCAAAAATTGATAAAAAAATCAGTAATATGCTTATAAAACTTTTTCTATGAAATTTAAACCAAATCCCCTCATTCATACCATAACTAATGTACTTTTCAACAATATCCTGGAGTTAGAGCTCATTTGGGCCATTTGTTCCTTTGGAATCTTACGGTAAGTGAATTATGGACTCTCTACTATACGTAGGTATTATAGAGGTATATAGAAGGTCTAAAACCATCAAAATAAAGGAAATTATGTCTAAGAATAGTAAAAAAACTGTGGTTCATTTATATATAAGTATTTATAAATTTTTAATGAAAAATTTTGATTTTAATTTCAAAGGTGGTGTGCCCCCTTAAGTATTATATTTTCTTGAGAAAGCAATCCCCATCTGTATATAGCTTTGCGGCCAACTTCACGGTCCTAACACTTGCGGCTAACTTAACGGTCCTTTCACATTTCGGGCTGAAGAAGAAAAACGTGATTTTAGCATTTGTGGATTATACACTAATATATTTTAAAGATAAGCAGCCTTTTCACTAATATTTTTGTTGGAAATCATAGTTTAGCTCAGAAAACATTCTAATAAGCCCAAAAACCTTACCAACAGTAATGATAAGTATTCTTTTTTGTATAATGAAAAATTCGAACACCAATATAGAAGTAAATAGTGTCACGGGCGCCGCGGCTTCGCCTGCTTCTCAAACTCGCCTTCGTGGCGCTACCGCGCCACTTGATTCAAATGATTATAATTATTACGCTTTTTCAAAACAATCACGCTATAATAGGATACGACTACGGCACAACACCAAACATAACAACATTCTCTCTACTGGACTCAGGAGAATGCGACTTCCCCGATCATATTATTCTGCATATACGAAGTATTGATAGAGTAAATGTGTATTAAAATCAACTGATGTTTTTAATAAATGTTATGTAAAATGATATCTATAAGATTTTTAAATATGTAAATAAAATTCCAGCATATTTAGTAATTTAAATATAAAACAGTAAAAATGAAAACGTTTAATGATTTTAAACAATAATAATTAATAAAAGAAAACTATTCTTGAAATTTTTAAGTAAATAAGTTGGAATTTTTAAGTGAAAAAAAAATTATTGTTAAAATATGTTAGAATTTTAAGGATCAAAATTATTTGTAAACCGCTTGTTAATTTTAGTTTTATGTAATATTACAATAAAGTTGCCATTATATCAATGGGCAATCGGCTTAAGCAATATCAGCGGAATCGTTACGAAGCCGAAAACTGACGACTCAGATTAATAAGTAGATCAGCGAGATTAATGAATATTCCCTGTATACGCCGAGCGACCAGTTGTAATTATACACTCGATCTGGACTCTTGTACGACGCTCCTATCCGTCGACAAGAGTTATCCGGTCTTAAGTCGCGATCCCGATACCTATAGAACTTTATCTGACTACAGCACAGCAGCAGAGTTTCCAGCCCAAGCAGTTAAACCCAAGTAAGTAAAAATTCAATAATTAATTATAGGTCGGAATTGTGACTTAACATTATTATTTATATATCTGTGACTGTTAATTGCTTTATTGTTTTATTGATTTACTATTATAATATTTTTTAACTCCAGTTTGCTGAGTTATTTCTACATTGTGCCTTTTGGGCAATATTTTATCAAAAAAAACAGGCTCTGTTTCAATATTCGAGATATTTATTTCCAAAATACTGACTTTTTTACCATCCACTTCAACCTTTTTTTGACAGTCCATTTTAAATTTTGGATGTAAACTATGGGAAAGTAAGTTTTGATAACTTTCTTGAGCCTATAACAAATAATCCTAAATTGTAGTTATACTTACAGCTTTATAATTGAAAGACAGTAATCAAAATACCTTTTGTTTAATTTTTCCTTTTTCTATTTTTAATTTTTCCTTCATATCTTCATTAGCTTTTTTTCGTCTCAATAGTTTTCTTTTATGAAATCCACCAAGAAAATCTCTGAAAAAAAATTGTGAAATAATTATACTAAATTATTATATTTATTTTTATTAAATAACAGAATATTATTGAGAACTCATACAGGGTATTTAGAAAGTATGATAATGTTCATATAAATTAACAGAAAAATCTGACTAGGTGTTTATTTTCACATAAAAAAAAAACAGATCAATCGTCTTGTTATTCTACGTCAATCCGTAAAAGTATTTTTAAATAACGATAAATCTGCATGAAATAAGTGACTATTTCTCTACGTTTTATTGTCTTCCTTTAATTGGGAAAAACTGGCGTAATTTTGTAAACGAAAATGATTAATTAATGGTTATAAACCAGAATACTACTGTCTTTTATAAATAATGAAAATCTATCTATCTACATCTACATCTATCTACATCTATCTTCTTCTAAACTATATTAAGACACTAAAATGAGCAGTTGTGTAAAAATTCACCAGAACTAGTGAATCATTCTGGGATGATAATTATTTTATGATAGAAATGTGGTACACGTATAAATACATAATTCTACCGAGAAAAATAAAAAAAAATCAGAATTAAGTACACTTTTTCGATAAAAAATGGTTCCAAAAAAGTGACCGGGTCATGAGACATTTTACATAAATTACATATAGGTACAAAATAATGATAAATATTTTTATTTATATGATTTTTTTTCGGTAGTTGATTAGAAATAAAGTGTATCTATACATATATTAAAAACACAGTAAGATTGATCCAGATGTGTCGGATGCTGTAAATGATGATCTTTTTATAGAAATATGGCAAATATGTTTATTTGTATTTATAATCTAAATTATTTTTTAAATCATATGCGGCACATAGATACATATGTATGTTTTAATCTGCAGATTTGGTCCACATGAAAGGGATGCTGCGAATAATCATCTGTGCACTTATGATCTGTTTTTTAAAAATATTTGTTTATGAATGTACATGACGCATGCTCTATGGATTTACGCATTTCACAAGACGTAATCTGCAGATTTGGTCCAGATGAAAGGGATGCTGCGAATAATCATCTGTGCATTTATGATATGTTTTTTCAAAGATATTTGTTTATGAATGTAATTAACGTATGCTCTATGTATTGATGCATATCTCAAGACGTAATTTGCAGGATTGGTCCGTATGAAGGGGATGCTACGAATAATTATTCGTGTAGATATGATCTTGTTTTTTCAAAGCAGTGCTTTGTCATAAAAGTATACGTTTTTAATAAAGGTATCTTCGTATCCTTGTTTGAAATCATTATTTGACGACAAGATACCATTATCGAAGAATTCAAGTTCTTTAAGCACGAACTAATAGTTTTAAAGGATTTCATGACTGTTTTTTAAAAAACCCTAGAAATCATGCTGTTCTAAAAAATTATCAAGTGGCGCGGGAGCGCCACGAAGGCGAGTTTGAGAAGCAGACGACGCCGCGGCGCCCGTGACACTATTTACTTCTATATTGGTCTTTCGAATTTTCAATTAAGTAAATAAATTATTTATCATTTATGTATCCAGGCTAATTTTGATAAATGTTTATACTGGTATGCCAAACTATGATTTTAAACCAAAATATCAGCAATAAACCCGCTTTAACATAATGCAGGTGAACAAAAATGCTGAAATCACTTGCTTAATTTTTCTTCAGCCCAAAAAGTGGTAAGACCGTTAAGTTAGCTGCGAGCGTGCAGTTTGACCGAGTGGTTAGACTGTGAAGTTGGCCGCACAAGCTATTGAGCCTACATTGTCTGCTACTCTGCTTGAATAAATGTGTTCTCCGTAGTTTTCGGTGTTTTGGTGTAAAAATCTTTCAAGGAAGGTGTCTAGATAAATAGGGTGGCTGATGACGACGTCTAGGTGGTGCGCTCCGTGGTTTTTGGTGTCTAGGTAAATAAATCATACGAGGACGGAGTCTAGGTGCACAGGGCGGCCGTCGACGAGGTCTAGGTAGTTCGCACCGTGGTTTTTGGTGTCTAGGTGTTGAAATAATTCGAGGGCGGAGTCTAGGTGTACAGGGTGGCCGATGACGAGGTCTAGGTAGTTCACTCCGTGGTTTTTGGTGTCTAGGTGTAAAAATCATTTGAACGCGGTGTCCAGGTGTACAGGGTGGCCGATGACGAGGTCTAGGTGGTGCGCTTCGTGGATTTTGGTGTCTAGGTAAATAAATTATGCGATGACGGCGTCTAGGTGTACAGGGTGGCCGATGACGAGGTCTAGGTGGTACGCTTCGTGGATTTTGGTGTCTAGGTAAATAAATTATACGATGACGGAGTCTAGGTGTACAAGGTGGCCGATAACGAGGTCTGGGTAGTTCGCACCGTGGTTTTTGGTGTCTAGGCGTAGAAATAATTTGAGGGTGGTGTATATCAGAACAATAAGCGATTTCATGTTAGTGATAAAAATGTTACAAAAAAGCTTTGATCTAAAGGTGCTAAATATGCTTATATTTTATTTCTACGACGTCGAATATGAAATACTCAAAAAAAATTACTAAAAAGGATTGAAATCTCTAAAAAAATTAACTTTTACAAAAGTAAAAAGTTAGGCGAGTTTGATATATTCCGCAACAAAATTACAGATTGAAAAGTACTGAGATCAATCAAACAAAGTCAAGTTTATTATATTTAATCGTGATGAAGCAAGGAACAACTCTCAAGATAATTACTACGGAACTTGCCATGCCCGTTTCATTGTATTTTTTGGTGTTTGTATGACGTTCTAACATGTAAAAAGAAAATTTTAGTTATTCACCAATAAACAAAATGAAACGGTCATGGCAAGTTACGTAGTAATTATCTTGAGAGTTGTTCCTTGCTTCATCACGATTAAATATAATAAACTTGACTTTGTTTGATTGATCTCAGTACTTTTCAATCTGTAATTTTGTTGCGGAATATATCAAACTCGCCTAACTTTTTACTTTTTTAAAAATTAATTTTTTTTTTAGAGATTTGTATTAATATTGATTGTAAATAATTTGCTCTCTGCGTTTTACAGGGTGGAGACTGTCGTTTATTATTAAATGTAATATTTATTTGTATTATCAGTTTTAATATGTATATAAATTGTCATAGTGTTAATATATTGTTACAAAATAAATTTACAATTTCTTATCCAATATTTATACAATTTATTATCAAGCATATCTAACATTTGGATTTTGAATATAGTTTCTGTGGCGATTATTTTGCCCATTTTTTACATTTTTAATTTCAACATAATTATGTTGAATTTACATTTTATTTACAATTATCAATATGAAATTTAGTTTCATGTGATGACTTAGTTATTCAATATGCAATTTAAATGTTAGTAAATTATCATTAGTGGAGATAATTTAGCTAATTAATAGAAAAGTAATATTTCAACAATTTATAATTAAAAATTAATAGTGATTCCTCAGCTAATCAATATAAATTTAATGTTTTGACAATGTATCATTAATGGTTCAATCAATCAATATAAAATTAATGTTTTAATAATGTATTATTAGTAGTGAGTACTCAGCTAAGAAATATATAATTTTTATTTTCGTACTGTACAATGTAGATAACTAACTAATACATAATTTACATGTTAATTATGTATAATTAATGACTACAACTCAGCTAATCAATATGAAATTTATGTTTTGATAATGTATCCGGAGAGTTGGAGGAATGCATAATGCACCATGACAGGAGCCGTGCGAGAGTCCCCGTGTGTGAGGCTCTCCTGGTGTGGGACAACACCAGGCATACTCACTAAAACTCCCCCTCTCAGAAGGCCGCGAAAAACCCCCCCGGTAGACGCTTTCGCATTCCTTCGGGGGGTCGCCTGTCTTAAGCTATTCTAGCCGACAACTAGTCTTGCAAGCAACCGTCATTGTTCTTCGCGTCTCCACGTACGCCGTTATCTCATCCCAGTTCTGCTTACTATCAAGCATCGTTTCAGCTACAGTCTCGGGCGTGAACGCCCCTATCGTCAGCTCCAGTACATTTCTTGGCCCAGCGTGGGCAGTCAAAAAACGTGTGTCTCACGTCGTCCCGTTCGTCACCGCAGTACTTACACCCCGGTGATGCCACCCTGTTCATCACGAACAGGTTGCTTCTAAAGTATCCGTGACCGGAGAGAAACTGGGTAAGGTAAAAGTTAACCTCCCCCCACTTCCTGTTCACCCACGGGCATACATCTTTAATAAGGATCCTAGTCCACCTAACCTTTGGACATTCGGTCCACCTAGTCTGCCAATTGCGCATTGTTTTTTCTCTTTCTTCCGCGGCGATCGAGATGCTATTCGACGCTAAGCGAGCCTCGTAGATCCGCTTGCGTTCAGTCGCAAGAAGATCCACGGGGATTACCCCCGCGATTACCATCGATGCCTCGGCCGCAACCGTCCGGTAGGAGCATGCTATTCTAAGGGCCCCCCTTCGCTGTACAGCCGTTATCTTGTTCCGATACTTATTCATACTCATCGCGTCTGCCCACACCTCTGCTCCGTATAATAGGATAGAGTTGGTGGTCGCCATGAGTCGGCTAAGCTGACCTATCCTAGTCATGGCTTTTTTACAGACGCGATTTAGATGTTCTCCGTAGTTCAGCTTCGTGTCCAGAGTTACCCCTAGATACTTTGCTGATGGTTTCGTCGTTATAGTCTCGCCGCCTACCTTCATCGGTATGATGGTAGGTATGCGCTTTCCTGTCAGGAGGACTATTTCGGTCTTATTAAGCGCTAAAGTCAAGCCGTGCTTCGACATCCAACATAGCACTCTACTCATAATCGCGTTTAGTTTCACTTGCGCGATGTCCACGTTACGTACCGTTATAACCGCGGCTACGTCGTCTGCATATCCCATAAGCATCACGCCTCCCGGCATTTCGAGTTTTAGAAGCCCGTCGTACAAGATGCCCCAGAAGTCCGGCCCTAAGATCGAACCCTGTGCTACTCCTGCAGTTATAGGCCTTTGTCTTTTCAGAGCTTTTTGAGCCTCCCTCCTAACGTGAAAGCAATCTTTTCTGAGTTTTGCAATTTCCTCCGTCCACCATTATACCGAGTGTCTTATATGGCCGCAAGACACCCTTGGCATAGCTGCGTCGCACAACTCCGTGATGAGACGTGTTGTACGTTCTACTAGTGCTTCGGCTTTTTCGCGTCCGCTCAGTTGCTGAGGGAGCCCAATTGATGGGAGCTCCGCCCTTTGCATCTCTTCAGCAAGTCTGTCCCGGTTCATGCGCCGGGTATTCCACCGTGGCGTCTGCTTTTTTCTTTCTCTGGTCCTGTTTCTGTGGTCGTCCTGGATGTCAAAAAGTATATACTGGTGGTCACTTGCAGTATATTCCTCCATGACATGCCAATCCCTGATTTTGCGGATTGTCGTTTCGCTTGCGAAAGTTACGTCCGGTATAGATTCCCCAAAACCTGGTCTGCGATAGGTAGTGGTGTTTCCCTCGTTTGCTACCACTAAGCTTAATCGAGCTGCCATCTCGAGGATGGCCCAGCCTCTGCAATTCGTTGTCGTCATACCCCATTCCGTGGCCCTGGCGTTGAAGTCGCCCCCAATGACGAGTTCCCCGGATACATTGCGTCCTCTTATTGCGTCCTCTAGTATCCCTAGTCGTATCGCGAAATCCGCCGCAGTAAGGTTCGGTGAGAGATATACGCTGAAGTAAGTGATGCGGCCCACCCTTACCCGTACGTAGTCATCCCCCGTCCCTGATTCTACGATTCCGCGCCTGGGCACCCAGACTGCGGCGGTCCTTGCATCGTTGGACACCCAGCCGGGTGTGACTCGATCCGTGTACTGTTCGCTTATGAGTAGGATGTCCGCTTTCTCCTCTGCGACAAATTGCGGTAGAGGATCGTGGGCGAGCCTACTTTTGTGCAGGTTGCCTTGAAGTATCCGTGCCATTATCCTTGCGTTTTTTCCGCTTTTAAGGCCGCCCGGAAGACCGCGCACGTACCGGTGCCTGGTGCATGCACCGTCTTGTCCTCGGCCATCTTAGCGTCTTTGCATAAGAAACACCTCCTTTGTTGGGTTGGCACAGTGTATAGTGCTGCCTTTGATACGGGTTACTCGGTTAGTAGGAGGAAAAATAGTTTTTCCACGTTATTTGTTGGTGGCCCTGAAAAGGGCCAATTGTTTTAATCGTAGGATAGTTTAGCGCTTTCTCTTTATTGGAGGCGCAGGCAACTCGTGGGCCTTGATGATTTTAAGTTTAGTGCCCGGGGAAACAAGGAGCACCCTCCTCTTGGCTTGGTGGATAATACGAGGGTCCCTCTGCGGCGTGTCATTCGCTCGAGGCTTTTTAAAGCGAGCTATTCGATGTGTCTCCGCTAGAGGTGCTCGAGCGGGGGGCACGATGATATTGGGCCGGGTTGGCCTACGCGTTATTCCTATCGACTCTGGCTCCTCAGATTCGTCCTCGTCGAGGGAAGTGCACAAGGTTATGCGCCCCGTGTCGTCCGGGATCGTCTTAAAGACTTCCTCAGGAGTCGGTAGCGGAGATGTTGGCCTTGGCACCTCAAAACCAATAATTTCGGGTGGTAGCTCTACCGAAGGCGAGGCCTTGACGGGATATACCACCACGACCTTGCTGCGGACTTGTACGGTAGGCGAGTCTTCGTGGGCTGCGTCGGGTGATGCTATGGGCACGAAGATGAGTGTGCGCGCACGGGTGATCTCCGCACGCGCCCGTCTACGTTGCTGTCTCGTCCTACGATGATTCCGCTTAAAGCGCTGCACCTCCGAGCGATATTGGGGCTTCCGTGTTCTGGCAGAGAGAGGCCTCACTTTCGCGTCGGCTAGATGCGCGGTTACCGGAGAGGAAGAAGGTCGCGGTTCGAGCATGATTGATTCAACCGAATTGTGTTCGAATTATCTAGGATATCCCGCGAGTTATCGAAGCCGGGAATTTCTCTCTAAAACTTTGAGAGGCCCTCCAGCTTCGGTTCCTTACACTGTCGAGTAATTTCTCCAGGAAGCGAATTTGCCAGGGTAACCGACTCGAAATGCCGCGATAGCCGATTGCCGATTATTGGTGGGGAAGGGATTGATGGCGGCCTTCTGGAACGGGGACCTTAGAGAGCTCCCTAAATAAAGAGAGTTCTGGTTATTTTTAGAGTTTTTTCTTTTTATTTTAAAATTCAGAGGGCCTAAACGCGTCGCAAGTTGATGAGCTCGAGGTTATTGGGTTCGTATCCGGGGTTATAGGCCGCCGGATGCGTCTCCTGTAAACGAAGTCCGGAGCTAAAGCCTTCCAGACTCGTTAGCGCACGAGGTGAGTCCGGGGCTTATCGGACTTCCAGACTCTGGGAGCGTATCCGGGGCTGCTGCCGTCCAGACCGCTCGGTCGCCGGAGAGCGAGTGTCGCTCTGCGCGAGCTGCCGCTCCTTTTAACCACGCGCGCGAAGCAGCGCCGAAGCCGCCGCGGAGAGGGGGAACATGAGCGCTCGCGCCCGTGGCGCTCAGCGCGGACTCTCGCAACGGCGCGAAAGTGCCTTACAGTACAGGCTTCACCTTGTGCCCACTCGCGCCACACTTCCAGCAGTTGGCGCTCCTGTCGGGTCCTTTACATCGCGCCTACACGTGTCCGTAACCGAGGCAGCGATAACATAGCGTGGGGTTCGCGCGAACCCTCACTCGGCAGTTTATCCAGCCGATACGGATCTTCCCTTTTTTGAGCAGAGCGGTGGCCTTAATCTGATCTATTTTGGCCACTGCCACCCTCTGCTCCCTCGTGTTCGGCTCAAACAGATGGACTTTGGCATCTTTTTCGCCCGTCTCGGCTGTGATAGCACTGCGGACATCGTCCTGCGTCGTAAGACTGTCGAAGTCCCTAATTTCCAGTGTGATTCTGGAGATCTTTCAGATAATGAAAGTGGCGATTACTCAGATAATGAATACATAATTTATATTTCAGTTATGTATTATTAATGGCGATTATTCAACCAATCAATATACAATTAATGTTTTAATAATGTATTATTAGTAACGAGTCCTCAGCTAAGAAATATATAATTTTTTATTTTAGTACTGTACAATGTAGATAACTAACTAATACATAATATATATGTTAATTATGTATAATTAATGACTACAACTTAGCTTATCAATATAAAATTAATATTTTGAAAATGTATTATTAATAACGATTATTCAGCTGATAAATATAGAATTTATATTTTCGTTATGTATAATTAATGGAGATTACTCAGCCAATCGAAATAAAATTTATGTTTTAATTATGTATAATTAATGGCGATTACTCAGCCAATCAATGTGAAATTTATATTTTAGTTATGTATAATTAATGGCGATAACGCAGCCAATGAATATAAGTTAATGTTTTATTAATGTATTATACTCAGCCAAGTAATATATAATTTATATTTTAGTATTATTGATATATTTATATACTATTGATGGAAATAATAATTAACTAATACATAAGTTAAATTTCAGTAATGTACCATTAGTAAAATTACTTCAGCTAATCAATATATTATTTTAATTTTGGTAATATATAAATTATTGGTGATTATTCGACTGATCAAAAAATAATTTAAATTTGAGTAATGTACTATTAGTGAAAATTTCTCAACATATCAATATATAATTTATACTCTAATATTGATGTATTAGTAGCGATTACTCAATCAATCAAAGGTACTTTATATTTTAGTAATGTTTTAAAATTATATAATTAATTTCTGAATATTTCAGAATAGACTATGTTTTTTGTATAAATTTTCATTTCGTCATTTAATTTTCGTTTTTTACATTCGTTTTTTGTAATATTTTTATTATTTTTGTATGTAGATTCATCATTTAAAAAAATTTTTTAATTATGTTTTGTTATTGTTCTTGATAATGCAACATATAACTGACTGTGACTAAATACTGGAGTTGATAAATATAAACCAACTTTGTCAAATGACTGACCTTGAGATTTATTGTCATAGCAAAACTAAGTCTTATTGGAAATAGCCTTCTAACCATACCAAATGGTATTTCATCTAGTGATGGGGCTAAATCGATACGAGGCAATAAAACTTGTTTACCGGAAAATTTTCCAGCAATAATTTCTGCTGTAAGAATATATTGTTTCATATCTTTAATTATCAATCTTGTACAATTACAAAGACCACCGTTAATATCTAAATTTCTTAAGCAACTAATTATTGCACCTTTTTTTAATATTAATTTATGTGGTGGCAATCCATTAGGTGTTAATGAATTCAAAAATTCTGTAGGTATCGTGTTTGTCAATTTGTCATCTGCGTCACTCTGGATTCGATCATCACTATAGTATATATATATTGATTTCCATCTATTCTTTCAAGTATACTTTCATTTATTTTTAGTACATTAGAATTTAACGGTGACAATATCACTTTATTTTTTAATGTTGAATCATTGGGATCAATTTTATGTCCAAAAATTTCTGTCATTAAATCATTTTCACAAATAAACTGTTTTGGTATTTCTCTTATATTATTTTGTAATTCATATTTAGTCAAATTTTTGTTTTCACCTATGGCAAGTAACCAATTTTTAAATTCATTATCTGGATTTTGTAATCGTAGATTCTCACTTAATGATAGTCTTGAAAATTTTGACCATAAAAAACTTCTTTTTACACATGTTTCAAGGATTTTTGTTCTGTTTCCATGTCGTACTATAGGCAGGGTTTGTCTAAAGTCACCAGATATTACAATAACTTTCCCTCCAAAAGGAAGGTCATTTTTACACGAATCATTATCACGAAAACATTTATCAATTGCTTCAAAAGCATGTTTTGAAGCTATTGATATTTCATCCCAAATTATAATTTTTACGTTTTTAATATGTTCGCCATATTTTGAATTAGGACAAATATTACACGTTGTTTGTTCATTAATATTTAATGGTAATTTGAAAATACTATGGACAGTTTTTCCATTAATTAATAAATTAGCAGCAATACCAGTCCAGGTCATTGTAATGAACGGAACATTCATTGAAATTCAATATTTAATCATCACGTTATGTAAATAACTTTTACCACTACCACCTGGACCATCGATAAAATAATATTTATTTCCTATATTGTTAATTGTAGCATTTATAATTAGATCATAAATTTGTTTTTGATCGGGAGATAAAGAATTAATTAATGTTTCTAAATTTTCATCTTTACATACTTGTAATTCATTATTATATTCTTCATCATTGTAATTATTTTCGATATTATATATATGAAAATCATTTAATCTCAACCCATGTAATAATAAAATATTTTCAATGTTTTTCAAAGCTCTTTGTTCTGCTTGAATTTTTGGTAATTTCGGGTCCATAAAATGACATTTATATTTATCGTATAATTCTAACGAATTAATAGGTCTTTGAAATACAAGAATGTATGCAAATAATTCACAAATGGATTTTGGGAACTTAAATACCGCAGCTTCCGCCAAACATTTATTCCATTCTTCATCAGTACTAATAATACCTCTTGATATACAAGCATTTTCATATTTATCATAAATAATTCCATCTACAGTACGTATATCCGCAAATGATTTTGCACCACGTACATGTAATAATAAAAGTCGTAGGAAAAATGCTTCAAGCTTATTTGGATTTACAAAATACATCCTACTAATGAGAGGTTTTATACATTTTTTTCTTTTATTCCATTTTTTTTGTTTTTTTATCAAAAACATAATGATACGGAATTTTGTGATATAAATATTGTGTTGCATTTTCATCCTCTTTATTTAATTTAAACCAAGAGGTCAATGTAGTATCGACATTTTTATCAATCATTTTATGTTCACATTCTTCTTGATAATAAACATATTGTTCATCTTCTTCATGAACAGCTAATCTTTTAATTACATAAGATTGCTCATAAGTAATATAATCGACATCCTTCGATCCTTGTCCAAACATCAACAACGAATTGTTGGGATAAATTTTTCAAATTCAAATAAGGATTGAAATCACCACGTATGCTTAATTTATATGAATAAAATTGTAGTGTAGATATATTATTATTTTTATATTCCTTTTTTGTACATTTTATATAAGGTTGCCATCCTGGATCACCAAAAGGAAATATTAAAGGATATGTCATTGGGTCAATATGTTTACTGAGGATATTTATTTGTTGTGGTTTTTCATTTTTTTTTTTGGATAAATACGTATATCTCGGTCAAACGGAGGTTCGCCATCATTTCCTACATATACAACAGCAACTTCATTATATGTTGCGAAATATGATTTATTTTTTGTATAATTATCACGTGTTAATGACATTACTATTTCAGGAGGTGTTATATTATCATTATGAGCTTTAATATTTTCTTCCTTTTCTATTTCATACATCATTTTATATGCTTTTGCATAAGGATTGTTTAAAGACAAGAAAATACATAAAAATTCTAATATGTTTGAATCGGGTTTATCAATTTTATAGTTATTTGCTCTATATTTATTTGCAATTTCATAGTCAATAATATACAATTGACCATATTTCGGGTCTTCGTTTTCATTCGGATGTAATGAATATGAATTATGATATACCTGTCCACATATTTTTAATACTTGTGGCCCCGGATTGTTAAAGTATACTAATTTAGACCCAAAACTGCAATTATTGTAACCTCTAATATTTTTTTTAAATTAATACTTTTTGAATTATTTTGAAATAATATATCTTTTAATTCTTGAGGATATGGTGTGTTATCATCAAGAATAACCTTAGTTTTGTGACAACAATTATTGTACTTTTTATCATAGGATATTTCTCCTTTAAAATGTTTTGCTTTACAAAATTCACATTCATTATCTAATTTACCAATATAATTTAACTTAATAATATTTTCATCAAATGTGGTGTTTGCAATTAATCTTTTATTTGTTTCTTGCAAATTTATGTTTTCTATCTTTCTTTTCCTGTGACTAAATATCCATTCAGTATTCTCTTCTTGTTCTTTTTCCTCATTTTTTAATATTATAGAAACATTTTTTCACTTTTCGCGTTTTTTATTAACTGCTTTCAACTTAGCTTGTACAGGCATTGTTTTTCTAAATTCACGTTTTCTTTCCGCTTTTTTAAATTTTGATTCTGCACTTTTTTCTTTCCATTGTTTTTTTTGCATTTCGTTGTATTCGAGCTTTTGTGCTGTTGTCCATTTGTTTCTGTAACTAGCAACTCGTGGTGTCGATTTTATATAAATTTTTGATGTGATAGGGCTTTTATTATTATTAATTATTATTATTATTATTATTTGAATAACAATTTTTTTTTATATTTTACAATTAATTTTTTTTATATTACTCATATTATTTTTATCTTTCCTCTGTACTTTATGAAATTCATTATTTGTACAAATTTTATTATTTATAGTAGTGTTCAATATATTGTTCTCATTTCTTATAGCTTTATATGTCTGATTTGTTATTGATTTAACAATTGGATCACAATCTATTTTGTTTGTATTATTTAATCGTGTAATAACCACAGAACAAGCTTTTAATATTGGAAATTCTTTTGTGTTTATGTGGTTTAAATTATAATTGTCATCATTAGTCAAATCGTAAATTTCCGGAACTATATTACGATTGTTTAATAATTCGTTGTATTTTTGATGATAAATTTTCATATCAAATGGAATCATATTTTGTACATCTCTATGTTGTAATCTTTGTTGATTTCTATTTCCGATTACCATATTATGTAAATGTTTTATGTCACAATATTAATGTTACTATTAAGTTGGAAACATTTCAAGACGTTTATTTTTCAATATCTTTTCAAGATGATTTCTCATCATAAGTTCGTTATATTTGATATTACAAGGACAAATCCTATAACATATTGATAATGCATTCGCAATTGCAAATAATCCACAATTAAAATTTTGTTGTTGCTGTTGTACTTTTTCTACAACAACATTAAGAATCATCATATTTGGTAACAATCTATTTAAATATTTTAAATGATCATCTTTAAGTCCAATATTCAGACTATCATATACGTGGATTACATTTCCGTCATACCAGACGCAAATCCAATGACCCGCATTATCACCACTAAACAATATTTGGACAAATTTATCTTTTGCATTCCTTTCTTGGATTTCACTTAATATTCCAATTAATAATGGTGATTGCATTTGACAATGTGGTATCAGGTCACTCTAAATTTATCCACATGAACATCAAGTAACATACCTTCGGGATTATTTCCTGTTGTCCTAATGATATCGTAAATATTACGAAACATTTTGAATATTATTATACTGTAATAAGAACATTTTATTCATAAATTTAACTTTTTAATTGTTATGAATGAAACAATCTTTTTATATAATTAATGATATATTCTTTACGATAATAATGTGCAGAAATTTGATCATAATCTCTGTAAAGATTTTAGACGAATGCTACCGTATTCTTTTAATTTCCAGAATATTTTTAAAAGTAAAAAAATAATATAATAAATACCTATATGAGTGTTACTATTTGGATGATAACAAAAAACTCTGTTTATGAACTCCGAAATTTTTATATTTTAATAATTTAATTTAAACAAAAATTTTTAATATCTTGTACAGTAAAATTTTTGAAATTTACAATTAAAATTTTTGTATTATCATACAGATAATAACAGTTTTATATAAACACTTATTATATTAAATAGATCACTGTGTATATTTTCGTAAAGAATATTACAAATATTGAATAAATTCATAGTGATATAACATAGATGAATGTATAATTTTAATTATTATGAAAATATAAAAAAAACAAAAATATAAATCATGTATTAACAAATTATAAACATATATATACATACATATATATGCCAAATTTGTTTCTTAAATATTCAAAATCATTTTTTAATTTTATTATATATTAATAATGATAGATTTTCAATATATATATACAAGTTAAATGTTATTTTACTTGTATTAAAAAAAAAAAACAAATAGACGACTGAATGCAAGAATTTTTTATTTTAGTAAAGACGTTAAGAAAATCTTATTAAAAATAATATTTTTATATACACAATCTATAATTTTTTTTTTAATGTTTGATCAAATGTCTATGTATAAAATTTACATTGTAAATTTGCACAATGCTATAACTACAAAATTTTAAAAACCTTCTTGTATTCAGCTGTCGAAACACTAATATTAATGCCTAATGAAAAAATCTTTTAAAATGAGGTGCACTATTTGAAATTGTTATATCAACTAATGTTTGCATAGTTAACAGCGTATGTAAAATTGAACATGGAAATATTTAGAAATAAAAATATTATTACTAATAAAATCAGTTTAATAATATAATTATATATTGAAAAGAACGCAGAAATTTCTACGCTCATTTAAATGATATCTTAAAAAAGTTCTATTAATAGAATCAATACTTAAATATGGTTAAAATTTTATATAAAAATTGATTTAGAGTCCAGAAACATTAACATACATTTTTAAAAAACAGCACGAGATAAAACCGAAGGTATAAATGTTTTTATTTTATATCAATTAACATAATCTCTTATGGTAAATCGCAATTTTTCTTCTTTACAATACATTTAACATTACGATTTTCTTCAAATTTATTGTAAATGAAATAAATACATAACAAACATTATTTACTTCTCAAAAATATTTTTCAAGAGTTTTGACGAATAGTAAAAGTTTATTAATATCTAAGAAATGCACATTTAATCTTAAAAGTTAAATTAAATCAACTTTGATATGGGATTTTTCATAGATAATTAAGATAAATAGAATTGTAGAAATGAAATGTATAATAATTATTTTGTGCAAGTTCATCGGTGTAGCTTTTATAATAAATTATATTTATTAAATAAATCATGAATAAAAATAGTACATATTTTTATATTCCACTAGTGTCATACTGATAGAATCTCCTCAATCGTAAATACACTAAATTATATTTATTACGCTAAATACAAATATTTACAATAAATAATGAAAACAAAACTATTGAATGACTAAAGTATAGACGAAAAAAACGGTGTAAATTTATTAGCACATAATTTTTTCTAACTACATTTATAATTTTAATAAATAAAATATTGTTTTGATATATAGTACAATATTAACGATTTTTTAAATATTTTTAATTCATTCAAAATTTGTATAAAAGATAGAACAATTATACGTGAAAGTTTAATTTAATATAAATAATCTATACATAAGAACGTTAAATTGTAAATCGATTCGTGGGCAATCGTATAATGCTATGTTTTATAATTACTGAGGAAATTATAAGAACAATATTTTAAAAAATATTAATATAATTAAAATCAATTTACTCCTGCAATCATACAATATATAAAAAGTATATTTTTTATAATTTTTAATTTCTAACTTAAAAATTAGTCATTAAAATAATTTAAATTTTACAATATATGGACATTATTATTTTCATTGTCATGAATTTTTTTAAAAATTTAACAATTTAGTTTTTAAAATATGACTTTTTAAATAATTTAATTTTTTTATAATAACAATTGAATAGAATAATCAATCTAAAAAATCTTGCAAGAAAAAGTTAATAATTTTATACTTTTTTAAAAATACGATTGTTAAAATTATTATATACATTATATCATTAAAACGAAGAAATATTTTTTTTTTAGAAAACCAAATAATAGTTAAAAATGATGTTAATTGTTATTGAAAAAAGATATTTACATCGAGATAAGAGCACTCGGAGTAGCAGCTGAAAAGTTCTCGTGCTCAGCTGACTTTCAGACCATCGAAAATCGGCGTAATGTCGCGTAGAACGCGTCGAAAGTCAACTTAATTTTTTCATAAATCATCGATGCACTGTCAGATAAGAGCACTCGGAACAGCAGCTAAAAGGTTCTCGTACTTCGCAGATTTTCAAACCATCGAAAATAGGCGTAAAGTCTTGTATGGCCTCGCCCTTTAAAAGACAACCATATTTTTTATTAAAAAAGCGATATATGGCTGTTAAGTGCATTTGGGGCTGCACATCCAATGTTCTCGTACTCGAATGTCTTTTCGACTGTCGCAAATCGGCGTAACGTCGCGTATCGCCTCGCTCGTCGAAAGACAACTTTATTTTTATTAAAAAAGCGATTCATGGCGAGATAAGTGCATTTGGGGCTGTACGTGAAAAGTTCTCGTGCTCGAATGACTTAATGACTGTCGCAAATCGGCGTACAGTCGCGTATCGCGTACCCTGTCAAAACGCAACTTTTTTTTACATGAAGAAGCGATGCATGCCAGATATATACAAAGTCATGAACCGATGAAGTGAAGCCAAGAATGCGACAATATGATTGGCTAATGTAGTGCGCATGCGTCAAAAGTATCGTTAGAATTTTTTGATTTGTTTTTGATTTCCGAAATTGATTCTAACATTAAAAATGTAATATAATAGTATAATACATATCAAATTATAATTTGTGTATTTATAATATTCTATTGTAAATATTATTATTGTTACAAAAATAAACATGATGTGAACGTTGACTCGAACTGAGTTGAGACATAACCTTAAAATTTTAAAAGGAAGTTGGCAACGAAACCGTGGCAATTTTGAAATTTATATGAGCGCGAATTGCGAAATGAATCATATATTGTAAAGTTTGATATATTTCCGTGATAGAAAACAAATATTAAAAATATCAACCAAGCATTTATATTCCATTTCAATAGTATACTACAGTGCGCGCAGCGCACTGCGCCAAGTCTAGTTTTTATAAAATACATAGTGCGTCTTTCGAGCGTGAGCGCTATTCGCGCTTTCCCAACCCAACGCCATTCGGGGGGAAATTAACTAACAGCGACAACTATTGAAATAGACCTGCTGACTCGCGCGGGTTACAGTTTATCGACTTTCTATTTTTGTAATGTCAAAATTGTGCGTTGTGATAGTCGGAAATTCATGCGAGTACGAGAACTTTTGATGTCAAGTCCCGAATGCACTTAACTCGAGGTGCATCGCTTTTTTATAAAATAACATGGTTGTCTTTTAACGGGCGAGGCGATACGCGACTGTACACCGATTTGCGACAGTCGGTAAATCATTCAAGCACGAGAACTTTTCACGTGCAGCCCCGAATGCACTCAACAGCCATAAATCGCTTTTTTAATGAAAAATATTGTTCTCTTTTAACGGGCGAGGCCATACAAGACTTTACGCTGATTTTCGATGGTTTGAAAATCTGCCAAGTACGAGAACTTTTATGATGCTTATCCGAATGCCCTTATCTCGTTGTAAATAGCTTATTTATTGTAAAAAAAGTGCCCTTTCGACGGTCGAGGCGTTACGCGATATTAGGCTGATTTGGGATAGTCAACTCAGCTGTGCACGAAAACTTTTAAACTGCTTCTTCGAATGCCTTCATCTCGCTGTGATATCTTTTTCAATAAAAAATAAAGTTGCCTTTCGACGGGCGAGGCGATTCGCGACTTTTCGCCGATGTCGGATAGTCTGAAAATCAGCAGAGCATGAGAACTTTAAAGAGGCTTATTAGAATGCCCGTATGTTATGACCAAAAGTTCGAATTTCGTAAAATAAATTTTAATATCTATTTGAGATCGCTTCCAACACAAATTTTCCATCAATATGTGGGCAGGACTTATGGGAAATCGAGTAGTAGGACCGTGGGAGCTGCCAGACAGATTAGATGGGCACAATTACCTCCGCTTTTTGCGAGAGGATCTGCCAATGTTGCTCGATGAAGTCCTTACACCGGAACAGCAGCAACACATCATATTCATGAATGATGGGGCGCCAGCACATTTCGCTGTTGATGTCAGGAATCATCTAGACAACCTCTTCCCAGGCAGGTGGATTGGACGCGGTGGACCAACTCATTGGCCAGCTCGTTCACCGAATTTAAATCCGCTGGATTATTTTTATTGGGGCAACAGCAAAGACAGCGTGTACCATAACAGAGCACCCGAGAATGTTGAAGAGCTGCGGGAACGCATTAGGGAGCATGCGAACAACATTCCCGAAAAAATGGTTCAGCGAGCTACGCACGACATATTGCGGCGCGCTCACGAATGCACAAGAGAGGAAGGAGGGCCCTTTGAGCATTGCCGACTAGAGGGAAGGGCAAGGGAAAAGGCCTAATTAAATTTAATTTTTTTATTTTTACCTTCATGTTTTTGTTTTAAATATATTGTATGAATTGTTAGAAAATGTTTTTCCTTTTCAGATGATAAATATAACGTCTTCCCCGCTGTCCGGAATTGCCTCGAATGCACTTATCTCGCCAAAAATCGCTTTTTTAATAAAAAATATGGTTGTCTTTTAATGGACGAGGCCATAGGAGACTTTACGCCGATTTCGGATAGTCTGAAAATCAGTAGTGCAAGAACTTTTAAGCTGCTTCTCCAAAAGAACTTGTCTGGCGAAGAATCGTTTATTTATTGTAAAATATCGTTGACTTTCGACAGGCGACAGCTTTACGCGACTGTTCGCCGATTAGGCATAGTCTGAAAATCAGTAGAGCATGAGAACTTTCAAGCTGCTTCTCCAAAAGAACTTGTCTGGCGAAGAATCGTTTATTTATTGTAAAATATCGTTGACTTTCGACGGGCGACAGCTTTACGCGACTTTTCGCCTATTAGGCATAGTCTGAAAATCAGGCAGAAAGTCTGGCAGAAAGTCTGGCAGAAAGTCTGGCAGAAAGTCTGGCAGAAAGTCTTGCAGAGAATCTGGCAGAAAATCTCGCAGAAAGTCTGGCAGAAAATCTCGCAGAAAGTCTGGCAGAGAATCTCACAGAAAATCTCGCATAAAGTCTGGCAGAAAATCTCGCAGAAAGTCTGGTAGAAAGTCTGGCAGAGAATCTCGCAGAAAGTCTGGCAGAAAGTCTGGCAGAAAATCTCGCAGAAAGTCTGGCAAAAAGCCTGGCAGAAAATCTCGCAAAATCTGTCTGTTTTATTTATTGTAAAATCAAGTTGCTTTGCGACGGGCGACGCTTTATGCGACTGTATGCCGATTTCGGATAGTCTGAAAATCAGTAGAGCACGAAAATTTTTAAGCTGCTGCTTTCGACGGGCGTAGCTGTACGCGACTGTACGCCGATTTGCGACAGTCTGAAAATCAGCTGAGCACGAGACCATTTTTCTAAAAGCTCTGAGACATTAACTTTGCTTCTTTACCGAAGAAATGCTTGTGTTACAGAGTTCGATATTATCATTGTGAGCCGGAGATAAGTAGCGATATTCAAATATCAGCTATTAAATCATCGGCCTACTGATAACCTGCAAATTATTAGCATGCATTTCGAATGGTACTGTGTTACATGCACGTTCGATATTTACAATTTTCTTAATAAAAGTTTTAGCGCAAGCCGATCATAAGTCGTCGCGGCAATGTTAGTTGCGTTGGTTTATAATCACCGACGCTCCCCCTTACCTCGCCGCAGCCGTGGCCAATCTTCATAGCAACGGCTTCCCTCGATTGTTGCCGCGGCGGCCGACGCGCTCACTTCCCCTCACGCGCTTCTCCGCTAGACGCGGTGGTGGGGGGATTTTTCTTTCCTTGCTGGGAAAGTGAAAAGTGAAGGAAAATTTTCCGGACCAATTCCATTAGACTCAGTTTTTCACACTGATTACAATGATATAAAAATGTTGTATTGTTTCTGAATCACCCTGTATAGATATACTACACATATTAAAAACGAACGTACGTACTCTAAATCAAATACACCCATAGACGTTCACACATACGTACACACAAGCGCGCGTGCACACACATATACACAAAACATGTTTCTATTAAATTTTATAGCATAATTAAAAAATTTACTATTAACAAAATTACTACCAACTTAATCTTCATTTATTTAATTTCAATGCATTATATTATTACACATAATTATAACAATCCTAATGTTTTATCAATTAACTGAGAC
>JAZHPH010000113.1:131609-143037 GCA_037356405.1 Nasonia oneida | reverse complement strand
TTGGCACTGAACAAAACGGAGATAGTAATCCTGACTAGGAGACGTATACCGACCATCATACCGATGACGGTGGACAGAGAGACGATCATGACAAAACCGGCAGCTAAGTATCTAGGGGTGACTCTGGACACGAAGCTGAACTACAGGGCTCATTTCGACCGAGTATGCGATAAGGCGATGTTAAAAGTAGCGTAGCTTAGCCGACTAATGGCCAACGTGCGCGGGCCTAGACCATCTGTTAGGCGGCTTCTGATGGCGACCACAAACTCCATCCTGCTTTATGGAGCAGAGGCGCACTGAGAGTTGCTTGCTCCTACCGAACGGTTTCGGGAGAGGCAGTAATGATAATCGCGGGAGTGATCCCCGTGGATCTGCTTGCGATTGAGCGAAAGCGGATCTACGAGAGACGTAACGAGGCAAATAAGGTAACCATTGCCACCGAAGAACGCGATCGCACGATGCGAAAGTGGCAGGAGCGATGGCACGAGTGCCACCAAGCGAAATGGACCAAAACAATGATAAAGGAGGTAGATCCGTGGATGAAGCGGAGGTGGGGCGAGGTCAATTTCTACCTTACCCTGTTCCTCTCCAGACACGGATACTTTAGGAGTTACCTGTTCGCGATGAACAGAGTCGCAACACCGGGGTGTAAATACTGCGGTGACGAACGGGACGACATGAGACACACGTTCTTTGACTGCCCTCGCTGGGCCGAAAGACGTGGAGAGCTAGAGTTGACGATAGGGGCGCTCACGCCTGAGACAGTAGTAGGAACGATGCTTCAAAGCAAGCAGAAATGGGACGAGATAACGGCGTACATGGAGGCGATTCTCAGCGCGAAGAACAATGACGGGTGTCTGAAGACTAGTTGACGGCTAGAATAGCATAAGACAGGCGACCCCCCCCCCCCCCCGAAGGAATGCGAAGGCGGCTACCGGGGGGGGGCGGTTCGTGGCCATTGAGAGGTGGAGTTTTAGTGGGTATGCCTGACGTCTGTCCCGCGTCAGGAGAGTCCCACACACGGGGAGTCTCGCACGGCTCCTGTCATGGTGCATTGAGCATTTCTCCAACTCTCCGGATAAACAAACAAAAAAAAAACAGGGTTTACTGCCATATCGATCGAAATATTATGGCCACGGCCCATAAACTTTGGCATATTATGGATACGATATGCTGATCGTTTCTACCAGGGTATAGATTAACATAGATTCCTCATGGATTCTACATGGATATCTACGGGAATAATCCACATGGATATCCAACTGGTTAATTTAGAGAAAAGTACTATACAAATTTTTATAAATAATACTACCATTAAAGAGATGTCGGCTCAAAATCTTCGCAAATCCGTCACGGGGTATTTTGTATTTCCAACTTTTAGGAAAACAAAAAATCAAATCGAATTTTTTTTTCGGTAGAAAAATATTAATTAACAAATTTTTAATATTCCTTTTTCTAAATTATCCAGCTGAATATCGTGGAATTTATATCAATCCATGTAAGTATAATTTACATGGATAATTCACATGAATATCCAGCCAAAGATTCTTAACAGGGTAAGTAAAAAATCTATCTTTTCCTGAAATTTTAACTTAATCTTTTACTCCTGTAATTGTGTACAACATAAAAATCCTTTTTTAGTTAATTTTTGACTCAAAAACTAGGCACCAAAATAACTTATAATTTGTACAACTAATAGATATAATCGTTAATTATTGTCATACATATTTTCCAAACGTTTGATAATTTATTTTTAAAAATATTAATTTTTTCAATCACAATATAAATTTCCTTAAATATCTATAATTTTTATTCAAAATTTTTAAATAAGCATTAGCATACATAAATTATATATTTTGAATACATCATATACATTTTGATTATAATAACTAAACAAATATTATGAAAAATTTATAATTCTATATATCCCCGTAAGCCGTGATACCACACACTCCAAACTCATGTAAATCTCTACCCTTATGAAAAAAACCTGCAGACAACCGTGCAGAAATTTGTACAAACATTGTTGTACGCCAACATGCAGTTAATGTGCAGCATGATGTATAAGATAATGTACATGAATGTCTGTAGGTAGACCAGTTGATATTTTTGCAAGATGACATGCATAAAGCGTCATACAGAAAATCTTAAATAAAACCTACATGCAGTCTGCACGTTGGTTTGCCGTCAACCTGCAAGAAATTCTGTAAAAAATTCGCGAAATTTCAACATAGACTTACGAAAAAAATGTGCAGAAATTTCTGCGAGCTCTCTGCATAAATATCTGCAAGAAATATGGACCCGAGCAATATCAAAAAATCTTTAAATTCCATAAAAGTTCTTGAAAATATATAACTTTAATATAATATGGGCGTCTTTATAGGTACTACCATCCGCATAGTAACAGCAAAACTCTGGGCCCAAGCTCCAAAATATTAATTTTTGATTAATTGCATTTAAGAACAATTTTTTTGTTAAAATAAATATAATTAATATAAGTTAATATAAGCTTGGGTTGCGTAGTGGCACGGGTTGTGAGATTTTATTAAAACACACACACACAGACACATACATATCAATAAATTTCGTTATGATTTTGAAATACAATTTATGTGTTAAGGTAGATAAATATATTAAATATAAAACTAACAATCAGATTTTTGTTTGTGTTCATAAATAATGTATTTAATCAAAATATTGGCATTACTATTGTACATCGTTATATTTTGTAAAAAAAATTGGTTGGAATTAGGTTAGATACACCACTATAAGATAAGTTCGTTTTTTATTCGGTAAAAGTGTAATTTTTATGAAAAAAATCTGTGAAGTTATGTGCATAAATTTTAGGAAAATTTGTACAGTTTTCCGTACATATTTTTACATAAAATTTGATTGTCTTTTTGTGATTTCTAGAAAATTTATAAAGCAAACAATTATTGTTGTAATAAAATTTTATATAGTTATTATTATATAGATAATAACATAAAAACTATGGTGTAAGTTTTCATATCTGTTGAGATCATCACTCTTACACTTCATCATTGATAACCTTGAATACACAAATTTTACCCAATGTTTCTAATATTTAAACTCACATAAAAAGTGTACATTTCAGTGTGAGTGTTGAGTATAGTCATGTTTGTATGCATGCATAAATTATGTGTAAGGTTAGATTGCCATTCCTAACATATTATCTTTTATTTTCCCAATTTGTTGTAAAAACCTTTTTGATTATTAGGTTTATGAATTTTAGGTTATAAACCCATTAGTGGATCAAGTACTCAACATAATGTGGGCATATTATGTCAAAGTATCCTGACATATTATGCTAAGAAAATATGGTCACTAGTTATAGACAGGCCATATCTCATAGCGTATTTTCTACGAGTGTATGCACTACCTCATACTAAACCCCATCATTATGTATTTTATTTTTAAAACAATTAAGTTTTAGGCATTTCAATAAGTTCGCTCAAAAAGAGATAAAATCTCTAAAAAAATCTTAACCAAAGTAAAAAGGTTAGGCGCGTTTGATCTTTTGCGAATCATCATGCATGTCATCAATTTTGTTTACAGTGAAATTACACATTAAAAAATAACTGAGATCAGTTATAGAAAGTCAAGTTTACAATCATATTATTTTATTTATCATACAGAAAACAAAAAATCATTATGTTTAATTGAGGTCTGAGTCGAATAATTGGTAATTTAAACTTAAGTAATAAATTAATCAATTACAAATAACTCAAATGATATTTACTGCGTAACTTGCCATGCCCCTCACATTTACTTGACATTTTAATATTTATAAATTTTCCATCTTTTACAAAGCATATTCTCCTTGACGTCTTAATCTATTTGATAGACAATAAACTACTATTGCTTTAGGCATTGATCCCATCGCGCATGTAATCGTTTCTTGCTAGTGTCAATATTAAACGTCTATAACTAGTCATCATTTATCGTATAAAATATTTTCTATAAGATAAACAGAGTCGAAAAATTCTTTATAAGATAAACGGAGTCGAAAAAAAAACACAAAAATACGAATGAATTTAAAAAAGCGTGGTGAATATAATTAGAATAATGAAATTAGAATTATTAACAACGTTTTGAACTGTCAGTATGTAGCACATAATGTGTCAAAAACTATTTCACATCTTAGACAGTTATGTTGGTAATTAAAGTAAGTAAATGAAAATCGGAGCCATAGTCTCAATAGGCAATGGCTCCATCTCGCAAACGAGCATGCGCGCGCAGGACCGTAACACGCACGCTGGCACCACGAGCCAGCCCGTTCGTTCGTCCCGCGCGCTAGTCAGTCGCTCTAGAACCGCCGTCTTGAACGCACCTTAAGAGCTTGAATCGAGAAACTGAAATTAGAGTTAACCACTCCACGCATTCGATCGTATCCGTCTCATACTTTCTTCTATAGAATTTCGCCGGGTCGCAACGGGTTCATGTAATTTGCCGCGTTCACACGATCGTGGTCGGGCGCGAGGCGAATTCATTCGTGAATTCGTGTGACCTAGGTCACTGTTAGGCGCGATTCGATTCGATCGCAATCATTCTGAAGACTCATCTTTACACCCACATACACGCACACATCTACGCCATCATCACCCGATCTTCACCTTTCTTTCACTGTAACGATATCGAGAGGGGTTTTATGCCGCAAGGCTTTCCCCTCTTTGAGCGAATAAACGAAATCTCATTCCGCTCAACCAACATTTATTTTTTGTTTTCCCCAATTTTCCTCTCCCGCTTCGCAAAATTCTAAACAACAAGAATCTACGCGCGGTAGCTTCTTGTCCGACGATTCAGTTACTAAGACAGTTTTTATTTAACTATCGCTGTTAGAATTTTCAGTTTAAGACCTATGAAATTTCCCATTTGATAGATCAAACTATTTACTAGGGCTGTTACAGAGGATCAACGAACTATAGCCAATTAAACCTCCAGTTTTAGAGTATTTTTGTATTCAAATTTGGAAAATTACTGTTTTTTTCCATTAAAGTTTTTTACACATTGATTCTAGTAAAATTTATTTTTTGTTTTCAACTCTATCGATTGAGTACATATCATTGAAGAATGACTATTTTTTGTTTTTTTCCACATTAATTCCCATAAGAACATTTTAATTTGGTCATTAGACAGAGCAGAAGATTCAGAATGGGTCTGACCTTCTACTAGAAGTTATGTAGAAAACAAACATGATATAATGGCTAATAAGTGGTTTTACATGCAAATTGGACAGTTATAACCTAGTAAATTTCATGTCTACCGATACTAACACATGTTACACACCGATACAAACGCATTAACAGATTCTTGGGAGTGATATCTGACTGGTTAGCTTTTAATAAATTATCTTTGAACGTTAACAAATTGTATATATTATGACCTTCAGCAGCTATGTAGATAGTGTATCAACGCAAACACTTATTAAGATAAGTGGTAAAATAATCACTAAGGTAGAGAGTGTTAAATATCTAGGGATAGTCTTGAACTACAATCAAAGATGGACTAAGCACATCAAATACATAGTCAAAAAAACTAAAAACCTTGTGTATATATTCTACAAAATTGCAAAATCAATGTCAGTTAAAACTCTAAGAATAATTTATTATGCTTTTTTCATAGCATAATAAGCTATGGAATCATTGCTTGAGGAGGAGTATACCGTAATACCTAACATGGATATATCGTAGAAAATGCAAAACAAACTATTAAAGATAGTCAATAAAAATAATTTTGAAATTCAAGACTATCCTCTTAATTTAGGACAGCTATTTTGTAGTTTTCTGTGTGACGAATAAAATTATTTAACATGAGCTGCACATAAGCGGGTGAGAGTGACAAATTTTCAGTTATCGTCTAGCACAAAATAGCGTGATTTTTCAGTATTCAGTCTATTTCTCGGGATCAAATCAATTAAATCAATTAAAGTTACTTAAAATTTCTATTATTCTCTCTCTTTCTTCCTTTTTTTCTCTCTGTAAATATAGACGGACGTAGTCTTGATCACTCCTGCTAATACTTGAAATATTTCTGACTTTAAATGCTTTCGGGCGTTTTTCTTGTAGATTCTTACACGCACTTTTTTGCAAGCGTCCGATTGTGCTAATAATTGTTGGCCTAACTTTGGTGCTTGCTTGGAAAATCCGATGTGAATCTTCGCATCATCAAGGCAGCAGAGAGCGAGACCTCCCGCAACCATCTTAGCATCACTCGGCATCCATTTTGCAATCTTCCTGGAACTAGTAGCGTTGATTCCATCGAAACAGTCCGGTGTTCATCTCGCCCATCATCGTCCATGAACCTCGTTTGGAACGCCAATTCTCCAGTTTGAGTGCCGTGAAGTGAATAAATATTGACAGTGCGCAAAATATGTGCAGACTTTACCTCAGCTTATACTCGAAAAATTATAGTTACTAGTTAAAATTTAGTTAGTACTAGTGTAGATTGTGCGAAATGTATCTCTAAAGATAATCTAATATGTATTTTCTGACAGCGAATTATATGTGAGTGCTCTCAGTCTATTTTGGAAAAATTTTATAGGTTAGGTTACCCGGCCACGTAGTGAAAAATTTTTTAAATTGAATGTGGTTATTGTGCCAAGGCTTGGGTATTGTGCTCATTTAGTCGTGTCAGTGTTAAAAAATGTTATTCTTCGCATCAACACTCAAAAAGCCGCCTACGAAAAATTGTTGTGTCTGACAGCACGTACGCCTATATCACTGCGTATAGGGTATAAAAGGCCACTGTAGTACCGATGTCTGACATTACGTCGACTTTGTTCACTAATCATTTTAAACTCATTAATTTTGGGCATTTTTCGCGCTGTATTCACCCTGCACTGTCGCTGTAGAATTCCAGCTTAAATTTTATTTAAATTTTATTTAGTTTTAATTAGTGTTTCTGCGCTACCTTGTGCATAGTTTCTAGATATCTAAGTGTAAGAAATGCGGCAATAATGTGGTAAATAAGTTTATAGCTTGCGAAACGTGTCGTAACGTGTTTCACGAAAGTTGCCTAGCGAGATTTATCAACACAAAAAGCTGTAAACCGGGTTGCCTAAAAACACACGAGAATTTCACGTCTAGCTCAAATCAGAGTAAAATAACCTCTGAGCCAAATACGCAACGAAACTGATTGTTCGATACTGCCCGAGACCTCGCGAATTTATTATTTTTTAGTGATAGCGGGACAACACCCATACCACCGTCCGATCAACAAACTCTTTCGCAATCGCATACGGATATCATATTTTCGCCATCGTCGACACCGCAGCCCACTGTTTCCACAAACATGGCTGATATACCTCAAAATTCGCAAACTTTGTCACTCGATGACAAATTAACTGAAATTTTTAGTCTTGTGAGCACGAACGTCAAAAAGACAGACTTGTTGACTAATAAAATAGAGGAGGTTGAAAATCAGCGCAAAAGTATCGAGGGTTTTGAGCAGGAAAATTTTTCATTGCGTACTGAAAATGCAGAGTTAAAGCAGCGTATAAGTACCGCGATAGGCTACAAGCCAGAAATTAAGGTTACTGGTATACCTCAAAATTGCCAAATTACTCTCGTCGATTTGACTCGTGTGCTCTTTGCAAAGCCTTCAAAACGAGCTTTCAGATATTTTTGAAGTTTGCGAGATCAAAACTAGGGATAAACACACTAGTCGAGGTGCGCATTTGTCTTAAGCCCGAGCGCCTGAGCAGACATTTTCTTATGAAATCCAATTTAAAACAGCCTGTCTCTTCGTCAATCAGCTAAAGAACGCGCTCGTGCCTCAAGTTACAAATTTGTATGGGTCTGTGACGACACAGTCATGGTGCGTAAAGATGAAAGCGCTAAGACTATAAATGTTGTCACGGCCCTGCTAAAAATAACCAATTAGACCCGATTAAAAAAAAAAATAATCGGTTTTAATACGTTTTTGTGATCCGGGATTTCCGAATATAAACCGATTAACACAATTATAACCAATTTGCACCGATTAGGCAAAATTTTCAATGGTGTTTTAATCGGTTTATATTCGGAAATCCCGGATCACAAAAACGTTTTAAAACCGATTAGTTTTTTTTCAATCGGTCTAAATCGTTTGTAATTGCATAAGTGTGGCGGTTATTTCTCTGTATTCGGCTGAATTCGGTTTTAATAAAGGAGGCATTTGAAATATAGTTGTTAATTTTTTGTAATCGGTCTAAATTGTTTGTATTCATTTTTATTGAAAAAAATAATTTATTATTTATTATTACATAATGCAAAAATATGTCTTTAAATGCACTTTTCTCTGTAATGTTAATATTTGCTTATGCAACTAAATATAATTAATATTTGGTTAACTATATCGATAAGCATTATATGCTTATATAGCAGTCGTGTACTTTTTAATTACTTTTCAGTAATTTTAACAAAATTGTTCAAGTCAACGTAGAACTTTTTACATCTCATTTGCTACAACTATTGACTAATTTTTGGTTAGCAATACCATTACTTTTATAAAACTTTAGAAATAAAATCTTTACAAAACACTTATTTCAATGTAACGAAAATGTTTTAAAAACATTTTTTTATCATAAAATAATCTTTTTTTTTATATATGATCAGTCTTTTTTTTGTTAATTTGAGAAATAAAATAGAAACTGCACTCTATTCTGCATTATTGCTTAGTTCGCTAGTAATAGATGTAGTATCGCTGACTTTTCCTAACCATGAATCATTGTCACTGCTTTCACTCAACGATGCTTCTTTTAAAAAAATGTTCATATTATTAGATATAACTTTTTCTTATATTGACTGATATATATCAATAAACAGTGGATCACCAGCCTCTGCAAGAATACTATTCTGAATACCGGTTGATGTGGAGGCAATGGGCTCTATTCTTGGATTAGAAAATAATAAAGCTAATTCATTATCCCTTCTCTTTTCTATTGTTTCAACATCAACTTCTGTGTTGTAAATGATAGTACAGGTGCAGCTTCATTATCTTTGTTTGATTCTGACGACGTATCAGGATTTTCGTTCACATCATTTTCCTTTTCAGCTATATCCTGTGGCGACGTTTCATTCCTATTTTTCTTTGATGATTTAGGTTTAGTAGCCTGGCTTCCAGGATCTTCACTATCACTGTTAGTTAAATCTGCATCACGTCTACTTCTTTTCTTAGAGGTGGTTTTGGCTTTTGGCCTTGGTGGCCTTTTAAGTTCGGCTATCTTTTTAGCAGCATAATAATATATATATATATATATATATATATATATATATTATATATATATAAAAACTCTAAAGTTAATTATAGTTTATCTCTTAAATATTTATGTGCATCTAATGGCAAAGGTTTTGTCATTATGTCAGCTAATTTTTCTTTTGTTGCAATCCAACAAACTCTAACTTTTTGTTCATCGACACATTGCTTGACAAAATCTCCATGAGTATTAGCCATATGTTTCCGATTGCCAGTTTTCTCTCTTTACAGAAGACTCTGATTTATATTTTCTAAGGCTTCATCAAACATCTTTAATTTGTGACTTCCATCTTTCAGTGTGCAGTCTCCAGCTGATTTGTTGTCGCACCAAATTGTCTCTGGAAAAAGCGTTTTTCCAATGATATATCTGATCGACTTATCTAATGAAATCAACTCTTGACATGCATCACTCATTGCCAAATATTCAGCTTGACATGTCGAGAGAGTCACATTAGATTGTTTATGACTCCTCCAGGCTATAACATCTCCAAAAATTTAATAATATAACCTCATGAAGATGTTGAATCTTGACAATCTCTAAAACTTGCATCAGTGAATGCTTATAATTTTTCAGTTTCCGCACTATACTTTAACCCTTTATTAGTAGTGCCTCTTAGATATCTAAAGATTCTCTTAACATTCATCTATTCTTCTTCAGTTGGCTCTAGTTATTTTCTCGCCAAATAATTTACGGCAAACGTAATATCCGGACGAGTAGCATTCGACAAATACATCAGACTTCCAATGGCTTCTCTATATGGTACACGTTTAATCTCTGGATCAAGATTTTCGATTACACCATCTTCTATTTTCTTCTTTTTATCTCTATTAGTTACCTGACGAGTAACCATTGGAGTACTCTGAGGCTTACAATCTTGCATATTGAATCTCTCTAAAATATTCTCTATATATTTTGCTTGATGTATTATCAAACTCTTTTCATTTTTATTCCTTACTATGGATATACCTAGAAAACTTTTCGGTTCTCCGAGATCTTTCATTTCGAATGCTTTACTTAAATGAACTTTAATTTCATTTAATTTATCTCTATCATTGCTAGCGATTAGCATATCATCCACATATAGCAATATGACAAGGCCATTCAAGTTACTACACTAACCAATTAATCATAAGATATACGTGCGATTATAATCCATTGAAACCGATTATAATGAACCATAGCATACTAGACTACTAAACTAGCATACGCAACATTTATACAATTACAAACGATTTCGACCGATTAAAAGAAATAACAATAGAATTTAATACGTTTTTGTGGTCTGGGATTTCCGAATATAAACCGATTATGCAAAATTTTAGACGATGTTTTAATCGGTTATAATAGTGTTAATCGGTATATATTCGGAAATCCCGGATCACAAAAACGTATTCAAACCGATTAGTTTTTTTTTATCTGGTCTAATTGGTTATATTTAGCAGGGTAGTGCGTTGTATTATAGACCATGTATAGACTGTAGTTAAACATTTTCTTTGGTACATTAGTTGTATCCTTAGAGTATGGTATGGTAGACCATGTTTCGTCTTCAGGATGTGATTTTGCAATATTTTTATGTAAAGATAAAATTTTACACTTTTCAGATTTTCCAGGGAATTTTTCTGGACTTGTAATTTTAACGCAGATCATATACTTATGATTATAAACGAAGTTTGTTGTGGTTAACCTTATTGTTAACAATTACACTTTTTGCTCTCCATGTTAACCAAATAAATAATTAGGAATCAAAGGTGAAAGAGTCTGCCCTTGTAGAAATAAAAACTCAGCAATTAGATGTCGACGACGTCTCGTTGGTTAGGTTTCCAACCTCTTCAAGTCTTTATTAACAAAAAATAATACAATAAATATAATCACAACAATAAGGTACAGTCCTGAAGAAAATAACAATAAAAATAAGAGCATACCAATTTTATCTCTAAATGTCAAACATTATCTTAAATTATAATAAGAGCAAAGATTCCTCGAGTCACAGTCATTTGCTACATCATTGTGCCATGAATCAATCACACATAAGTTGGGTATTACAAACACATACGAATCACGCACTAATACAACTTAGATAACGGAGTAGCGCAAGATACTCTCGAAAACGGATAATGACGGAACTGTAATTATCGACCTATTTAAAATTATTCAATAATGAGTAAAAACTTC
>JAZHPH010000113.1:99090-126639 GCA_037356405.1 Nasonia oneida | reverse complement strand
TTACACTAATAATTTAGTTGTGAGTTTTGTTTTATATTTTTATATTTTTCGAAGTTTTTACTCATTATTGAATAATTTTAAATAGGTTAATACAGTTCCGTCATTATCCGTTTTCGAGAGTATCTTGCGCTACTCTGTTATCTAAGTTGTATTAGTGCGTGATTCGTATGTGTTTGTAATACCCAACTTATGTGTGATTGATTCATGGCACAATGATGTAGCAAATGACTGTGACTCGAGGAATCTTTGCTCTTATTATAATTTAAGATAATGTTTGACATTTAGAGATAAAATTGGTATGCTCTTATTTTTATTGTTATTTTCTTCAGGACTGTACCTTATTGTTGTGATTATATTTATTGTATTATTTTTTGTTAATAAAGACTTGAAGAGGTTGGAAACCTAACCAACGAGACGTCGTCGACATCTAATTGCTGAGTTTTTATTTCTACAAGGGCTGACTCTTTCACCTTTGATTCCTAATTATTTAACCTTATTGTTATTTTGAAGGTAGCATTATATATCATATATCATAACTATAAAGAGTTAATCTCAGGATCATTTTGACACCTGGACTTCGTTTAGTGAAAATGAAAATTTCTTTCTAGTACATTTATCATATACTTAGTGCATTGTATCATAGACCCTGTTTCGCTATTCGCTATAATAATAAGTGCCGAATGGTTATGTATCAGTAAAAAGTGTAACCTATATTAGAAGCCAATTTTACCCTGTTTTTCTCCTATAAAATACACGAAGAGAATTAGTTATTGTTTAACAATCTAAAAAACTGGACAAGTAAAAGTTTTACCAGTGTTTTTTGTCTTAGCTATAAAATATACCATTTTTTTCAAATTTTTTATACCAAAAAAAAGTCAAAATTTTTATAAGTTTGTTCCAATAGTCTAAACCATCACATGTCATAATGACACAAGTCCATAAGATGAAAATTTGTAAACAGCAAAACTGCTTATGTCAACGCTAAAAATGCTTATAATCATTGTATAAGGCAAGACATGTACGGTAAAACCTTTCTCTTGTGAATTTTTAACATAGAAACCACTTAGAAACAACATATACTTATTTAAACAACTAAATTTTGCTGGAACTGAATCATAAAGAAAAATGCGAGATTAATCTATTACTGGAAAAAAAACTTAGGTTTATTTTTTTGTGCTAAATATTTTGGGATAAAAAATTATCATTACAAAATTAGCCTATAACTTAAAAAAAAAATATGTTAAAAATTATTATGATTTTTGGATATCAAATTTAATACCTAACTGGCTTAACAAAAAGATGATTAAGTTAAGAAAAATGTGTTTCTAGCATAATAACTCAACTAATTTCTGCACCATAAAAAGATATCCGCCTATCTGTTGTTCCAAGCATAATAATTTGAAAGGTTGTTTATCAGTATATTTCGATACAAACTTTGTTTGGGCAACAAACTTCCCACTCGTATCCCAATCAACTTTTTCCATGTGTATCAACATCATTTTTTGATACAGGTGGAAAATATGCTTGAACGCACGCGGAGCGTGCATACAAGTGCATTTTACGCATACTCTATCAAAAAATACATTAAGTAAGCACAGTATCACGCTGTAATTCTTTGCTACAATCTTATGTAAAACTTTAACTATTAAAATTGCATGTTCTTCAAAATAAGAAATTATGATTTAAATTGATTTGTGGAGAAGACACAAATATAACTTGGCAGGACAGCAATTTTTTATATAAGACACATGTAGTTTCATCTGGACAATATAACCAATATGATGAATTTTTGTACGTGTGTATGTGTGCAGTGTTTACATACATAATGAACATGGAATCAATATAATTTTACATGGATATATATGTGAATAACCTATATGGATATCTATCTAGTTATTTTCAACAGGGAAATTATCTACGCTGTGTCTATTCGCACGAAAAAAAAACGTATTTTCACGTAATTACGTGGCTTTACGAATCGCTTTTCCAAGCAAAAAGCTCACGTACGTAAATTTTTCAGGCAAGCTTCAGATTAATTTCCAACCACGTAAAAAAATTAGTTTTAGGTTAAAGCTTTTTGGTTCAACTAAAAACGCAAATACAAGTAAAAACTTAAATACAAATAAAAACGTAACTTCAAGTAAAAAAGAGAGAATAAAGTGAATGAACGCTGATTTAGAATTTTGGTCTTGATTTTCTTCTTCTCGTTCCAATAGATTTTTTACCTTTGATTGTTAATCGTCTTACAATGCATGGTGTACCTGTACACGTATCACTCATTCTGCTTTTTATAACAGAGCTAGAACTTACTACTTTTAAGTGTTATTCGTTCTAGTTATTTTCTGGGCAACTTTCTACCAAATCTGGAAGTTCCAGGTGAAAGCAGCTTTTACAGCACATGAACTGCTGAACATTGTGGAGGGAAAAGAAAAGAAGCCTGAGGCTACAGACATGAACGCGGCTGCCATAACAAAATGGCAGAAAAAGGACGCCAAGGCTATGTTCTTCTTATCAGCTGCCATGGAGTTTAGCCAGCTGGAATACCTAATAACGTGCTCAAGTGCCAACGAGATGTGGACGCTAGCATTCACGAGCAAAAAAGTGCCTCAAACAAATTGACGCTGACAACAAAATTCCATGACTACCGCATGTCGCCAGGAAACTCCATACCGCAACATCTTGCCAGGGTTGAAAACCTCGCCAGTCAATTGAAGGACATCGACCAGGCCATTTCGGAGACCATGATAATGGCGAAGATTTTAAGTACCTTGCCGAGCAAATACCATGCCTTTGTCTCTGCGTGGGAAAGTGTATCGGCGGACCAACAGACGCTGGCCAACCTGAGGGAAAGACTTCTGCGGGAGGAAGGCCGCATGACAGTCATGAACAACATGGAGACCGCCCTCGCCGCCATCAGCCTACCCAAGGAGAAGAGCAACCGTCATCAAAACAACGGTAACAAAGCGGACGCGAATCAGCGTAAAAAATCTATCATTTGTAATTTCTGTAAAAGGACGGGTCACATCGCGCGTTTTTGTAACGCAAGAAAACGGTCAAAATAATCAAACCCGAACGCCAACGCCGAAAGCAACGATCAAAAATCGAACGCGAATGTAGCAAGCGAGAATTCCGTGAACTTTGTGGTTTCTTCAACCGAACTCAAATCGCGGAATGTGAACGCAAACGTCGCCGAGAATTCCGTGTTACGTGAATACGTATGTGACACAAGCGATATAAATTCTTGGATTTTGGACAGTGGCGCATCCCGCCACATGTCATGCCGTCGAGATTGGTTCCGAGAACTTGAGCCGGCTTGCGCGAATGATTTTGTTTACCTCGGAGACGAAACTAAACTCAAGGTTGAAGGCCGCGGGGACATATAGATAATGAGATTTATAGATAACGAATGGTTCGACGGCGTTATTCGAGGAGTTTTATATGTTTCATCGCTAACCAGAAACGTCCTCTCCTCGGGTGTATGTACATCTAACAAACAAACAATTGTATTTGACCGCGAGTATGCTAACATTCTCTCTGAGAAGAAAACATTGATCGGGCAAGGCATAAATCAGCCGAATAATTTGATTAAAATGCTGTTCATAACGTGTACGAAACTTGAAGCGAACACCGCTTCTGTCGCTTCCATGAAACTATGGCACACGCGCATGGGCCACGTAAACTGCAGTCGTATCAAAGAGATGCTGAGCAACGAAGCCATTTTGGGGGTAGTCCTAAGCGATAAGCGAATAGAAGTTTTCTGCGAAAACTGTCCTCTCGGTAAGCAGTTCAAACTGCCCTTTCGAAAAACCGAGAAAAGCTTAAGCACCGTGGCCGGGGAACTTACCCACTCTGACCTCTGCGATCCCATGCAAACGCCTTCCGTCGGAGGCGCGAGATATTTTGTACTGTTCAAGGACGAAGCGATGGGATTTCGTACGGTAGATTTTATCAAACACAAAAACGACACGTATGATAGAGTCAAATGTTACGCAAATAGGATCAAAAACCAATTCGGCAGAGATATGCAAATTTTTCGTTCGGACAACGGGCTAGAGTTTAAAAATCAGCTAGTGACTGAATTTTTTGAATCCAGAGGCATTACTCACCAGACGTCCGCGCCATACACTCCCGAACAAAACGGCCGTGCCGAGCGCGAAATGCGCACTATCGTCGAGTGCGCACGGACCATGTTGTTGTCGCGAAATCTACCGACACGCCTTTGGGCAGAGGTCGTGAACACCGCCGTGTATTTGTTAAATAGATCACTCGGAGCCCGCTCGAGCCAAGCAACGCCATTCGAACTGTGGACGAAACGTAAACCCGACTTATCCCACCTGCGTGCCTTTGGATGCAACGCTTTTGTTCACGTGCCCGATTCTATGCGAAAAAAAATGGGATAACAAGTGCAAAAAGCTTATTTTCGTGGGATACAACGCAGACTCTCAAAACTACCGGCTTTTCGACTCAAAAACAGGGAGTGTTACGGTATCGAGAGACGTGATTTTTAATGAAAATCTTGAGGAACGCGAGCAAGAAAACCCCGTAAGTTTCCATGTTGATTTGGATGACAAATCGGGCAAGGAATCAGAAAATGACGACGGCATACCGGAGGCGGAAGAGCTTAACGAAAACGCCGTGGATCCGGTTGACCCCCCAAAACAACGCGATTCCCGAAGCGCCAGTCATGGACGCGGTAGACGCTCGCGAACGGCCCGAGGATGAACAACGCGCGAATGACAATGCTGAGCCGATCTTTCGAGACCCACGTACTTATAGCCGCAATCGACGCTTCCAATTTACGACGGCGTGACGCGTTGACTCGCCCGAAGCGCTATTGCGCCAACCTCGTCGACAACGAGTCGCCGAATACTTATGAGGAAATATTAGACCGTAACGATTTGACTTTGTTGAAACTTGCGATTCAAAGGGAATTAGATGCTCACGATCGTAATCATACATGGGACATCGTGAAACTACCCGAAGGGCGCAAAGCAATAGGATACAAATGGGTATTCAAGATCAAAAGCGCTATCGACGGAAGCGGAGAGCTGTGCAAAGCACGACTATGCGCTAAAGGTTGCTCACAACAACCCGGGATGGACTACGATGAATACTTCTCTTCCGTAGCGCACTTCGAGTCGATTCGCATTCTCTTAGCTATAGCCGCTCGGGGAGGGCTGCACGCTATGCAGTTTGACGTGAGCACCGCTTACCTGAACAGCGATCTCGACGAAAACATTTATATGCGCGTCCCCGACGGTTTAACTGTAAATAGGTATATTTCTTTTCGTTCAGAGTTTCCATCCTCTCCCGATTTTTTTCGTCTCCTCCGGTCACGTGACTTCCGGTGAGTATTATATTAGGTATTATACACCGCAGTGGTTAAAGTGGTTCATCTACTTTACCGACATTCGTCTACTACTCGGCGACACACGCGATTATATGCATATAATAATGCTATACGATTATATGCGCAATGGGATCAATGTCTAAGGTAATAACAGCTTATTGTCTATCGAATAGATCAAGATTTCATGAAGTGCAATAGCAAGGAGGATATGCTTTATAAAAGATGTGGAAATTCCCAAAAAAACTTTTTTCAAAAGTGAAACCTTGGCAACAAAAAGACTAATAAACGTAGTGAAATCTCTAAATATTAAAATGTCAAGTAAATGTTTTTTGCTATGCGCATTAAGATATAAAATTAAAGTTAAAATTAGTTTTCCCAACAAATGATATCTTAATGCGTATAGCAAAAAACATTTACTTGACATTTTAATATTTAGAGATTTCACTACGTTTATTAGTCTTTTTGTTGCCAAGGTTTCACTTTTGAAAAAAGTTTTTTTGGGAGTTAATAATACATTTATTTGTCAAGAATCTTTGTCTAAGTATACCTTGTACACCGGAGACCACTGGATTCGGTTTTCCTTTAATTTCCATAGTTGCAGTGAAAATCAATATTATAGTATTGTAACTTTGTAATGTTTTTCTTATGCTTCTTTCATTTTACAATTTTTTTTTATTTATAGATGACAGCTTTTTTGAAGTTTTAATGATAAACACCTGCTTTGTTTGATTTTGATATTTCTTCATAAAATCTTGTATTTCTTATTTAGTTTCAAATGTTTTTCCTCGGAAAATTTTGTCTGAAATAAATTAGGTTTTACTGCTTTTGACTAATTTAATTGCAGAGTGAATCAAATTTGTCAGATAATACTTACATTGATCCATTTTTCTCTTCCTTTGATCAAGTCATTTACAATAAACTTTGAAATTTTAGTTATCACTTCGGATAGGATACTTAGAATAGTTCTCTGAAGTCTGAATAGAATAATATTGTTGGCTTCTAATATTTCGAGTGTTGAACAGTGAACTGTTAGCCTAAACCGGAGCTGATTACAAACAAACAACATTTCCAGTAAATCTAGTCTTAGTCCTGCATATTATGCCACAAACTTTTTGTGGTTATACACTTTTAAAAATTAATGGGTGCGTTTGATTTACCGAGCATCCGGTAACTCAAACCAGGGAGTAAGTCTCGCTTACTCCCTGCTCGAACGAACCCAAGCATATTGGTTGCGTCGCTTAACATGAAAACTCCACCTTGTTGCGACGTTGCCATATTATAACGTTTCATCAATCGCAAGTTCATATCCGTATACGAGCGTGTACTTAAAAATTTCCGAGAATCTATCCGTGCATGTTTTCTTTAGTCTACAAGACAAGACAAGATACAAACAAAAGACGACCTTCCAAGCTAATTCGTCGCAGTCATTGATGAGCAGTGTGTTTGAGAAGATCCTCGCCTATATTTCCTTAATCTATGAAGAAAAAGACTAAAGTCGAAGCTACGATTGTTACTACGAGTGCTAAAAGGCGTTTTTGAGAGGACGAATTGCTTATACTATGGCTGAGAAAGTGTTTTGTAAAATCCAGCAATTTAATAGTTATGAAGAGTTTTTAGAAAAAAAAACGAATATGAATCCAAAACTGGTTATCAATTACACACAGGCAATAGCAGTGAAAATCCTTTTATAAGTATAAAGCTTGGAAGTGTATTAGGTCAGGAATAAATGATGCAAATAAAATGACAACGTAAGTACAAAATAATAGTAATTAAAGATTTTCAAAATATTCAATTTTGTCTATATAATATAATTTATTAACAATTTAGGATGGAACGAACAAATTGTCAGGTTAAATTAAGGCTTACGTTGCCAAAAAAAGAAGAAGGTAAAGAGCAAGGAAAAATTAAGATTTCCATCTTACATTTAATTCATAATCATTTGCCCGAGCATGTAAGTTAATCAAATAATAAATCATTAATTTATGATGTAATGTTTAACTTAACGTTTGCTATATGTAATTTTTATTTATAATTTTATATTTAATAGGACATTCCTGGCGTTAACGAGTCCAGAGCTGCTTAAGTGGAAAATACACTTGAAAACAATGCTGAAAAACATGAACAGGCTATAATTAATCAAGAAAACATAATAACTGGTTGCACTGGACTCAGTAAAGTTGTCGGCGCAGAAGCTGGTTGCACTGGACCCAGTAAAGCTGTCAGCGCTAAAGCTTTCAATGATCAAAAAGAGAAGGCAGAGGCAAAAAAACAACTTGAAATGGTACACCCAACAATTTAATTAATATTATTTACCTAAGACAATAGCGACATTATTTTATCTTCTTTCAAAAAAGTGATGAGGTTTGTTCGATTATTGAAATTGAACAATTCAGCTTTATTTCGGACTGTCTGAACTGTATACTACCATATATCTGCATATATTCATTATCCTGAACTGTCCAATCTCAATAATTGAACAAACCTATATAGGCACTGGAAAAGTGAATCTCAAAACAATATTTGATTGGTCAAACGGATTTAAATTTTAATGTAAACCATGCATAAATGTACCGTCCTTTAAAATTTTCAATTATTTACAACACTTTTAATTATATCAAATAGATTATCTAATTCTCATTTATAATTTATATTCAATAAGATAATGATGATCTTTACGAGCCTAGATACAGTGATTCAATAAAAAAATAATAATCTTGCTGCTATTAAAAACAAAATTTAGAACGAGAAGACTGGCTGTATTGAACTAAGCAAAGCTGTCACTAAGGAAGCTGTAAATGATCGAGCTAAGAAGAGGGAGACAACGGAGCAACTTAAAGAAATGGTAAAATTTGTGCAAATACATACTCGTTTTCTAGTATCAAATTGTCTTATTATAAAACTTATAATGTCTGCAGGTCAGTTTAGAAAAGAGTTTGAACAGTAGCATGAAAGGGATCAATTTGGAATGTAAGAGTCTTGATAAGATCTACGATGAAAGTAAATTTGAAGTATCTGAACAGAACAAAGGTGCTGTAAAAAAACACTTGTTGGATCAAATAGTGATAAGGTACGTATATAGTTATTATGTGTAATTTAAAAGATTCTATTGACATTTACTAAAGTTTAATCTTGTATACAGGTTGATTATCAAGATACTTTCAGAAGTAACATTGCAGAAGCAAATTTAGAATCTGAGAATTGTAACATTAACAATGAATGAAGAAAAGTGTGAACTGGAAAAAGGTGATGCAATGAATTCAAAAACTCATGAGAGAGGTCGACCACGTGGTGCAGTAACCACTGCTATTGGGCTACTCATAAAAAAACAAATTATAAAATTCGAAAATATAACATTGAAGCAAAAGTTATACCAACTTTTAACATGGTTAAATTTGGACGCAAGCCTAATAACACTCATTATAAAACAGCAGTCCATATTAGTATACGAAATGATAAAAGTATGTTTACCTAGTTTGCCTGATGCTTTTCTATCCAAAGAAATCGATTTGGATAATTTTGTTGACTTTATTGATAGCAAGGCTTTGCGTCATTTAAAGATTTCAATCATAAAAAGAAAAAAGGAAAATGTATATACATGTCCGTTTTGTAAACATCATATACTTGAGAAAGAAGAAAGTATCTTCTGAGGCTCTTGTCTAATCTGGATGCGCACAAAATGTGCTCATATTAGATTAACAAAAAAAGTGAGATAAAATGATTATTTTTGTACTTTATGATGTCAAAAATAATTTGCATTTATCCTATAAAGCTTATATATTTATTGTATGCTACTATAAAGTAAAGTTATATTGTATGTACTTATATATTTAAATAAAAAGTTTTCCTACATAAAATATAATAATTCATGTCGTAGTTATCACCTTTGATTTTGTAATATTTCACTTAAAAATACGTTTTTACTTGTATTTACGTTTTTAGTTGAACCAAAAAGCTTTAACCTAAAATTACTTTTTTTACGTGGTTGGAGATTTTACGTATATACGTTATTACATATCGGAGCTTTTACGTGCTCCGGGAAATTTACGTGTCTGAAACTTGTCCGGAAAATTTACGTGAAAATACGTGAAAAGCAAATACTATACAAAATCTTGAAGACTTCCCCAAAAAGCCCTAACTTGATATGGACTTCAATGCTTTTAGAAAGATTTTATTTAAAAGTGCAATCGTAATATACCTTTTATTAACTTAAATTTACTTGTAATTAGTGAATTAACAGTAAAATATAAAACACCCTAGTTTTTGAAAATAATGTCGATCGAGTATTAATTTTTAGACATAATATAAACATAAACATTATCACTTACTTCCTTTTTTCTTCATCAAAGAAAAGCATTTTTTTGTTGTGTCTATATTTATTTTGTTTCTTGTTTCTTATTTGATTTTTTTGTCTCATTTTGATTTTGATTTAATTACATTAAATATTACATTAAATATTACATTAAATTTACATTAAATTTACATTAAATAAAGCAGGGAGGTTAGAGTACAGAACTAGTTAAGGCCTGGACCACGGTGTAAGATAGAGAGGTGTACCGACTGTAACCACCCACCCACCCTGCACCCATATCCCCCCCCCCCCCAACCGCAAGGCTCGGCACAATGACGGCAACACGATGACATTCATGCCGCACGCGAGATTGCCAGGTGCCCCGGCTTTTGACCGTCATATGCTCAGCATGTGGCCGGCCGAGTGCAGCACGGGTGCCGCCAATGTGCCGGAATTTGCTCGATCAGTTTTTGCGCCTCTATTACGCTCTTCTATAGCTGTAAAATTAATGGAATATGCAAATTAGACCGTAATTAAGCTATAGCGCATGTCCCTGTACAAGGTGAACAAAAAAAAAAGAAAAAAAAATAACCAGCGGCAGGACTTGAACCGGAGACCTTCCGATTCGTAGGCTGTCACTTTACCACGACCACTTCTTACTTTCTTACTTTGCCACGACCACTTCTTACTTTCTTACTTTGCCACGACCACTTCTTACTTTGTGTAGTAAAGTTTATCCTCATGTACTATGAGCAGCGGTACAAGTTAGTTGTTTATTGCAATATACTGTTAAACAATCAGCAGGATATTGCGACAACACGTTTAACAAAATTAGCAATCACTGCCGAGTTCGTGTATATGTGTACAATAGCAGTCTGCCATAAAGCCGGAAAAAATATAATAACAATTAATAACACTTGCAAATAGGCAATTAACGTGATAAGATTGATGAACAATAGTCTACATTAACAATCTGCACCGTCTCGACAATGTAATCCGCTGAGTATTCAACGTTTCGTTAAGTTGCGAAGGAACATCGGCCTGAAATTTTCTATGTCCCGCCGGCACGCGTGCTGCGCCATGTTCGGTATTTTGCTGTCACGCGTGACGAGCACGCATGCTGTCGATGTGCCGGCAACGTGCCTGCGTCGGTGGATGCGTGTTGGACGAATCCTAGTTGGATGGTTGGTGAGGAGAACTCGTAATAAAATTAGGCACTAATATTCTTGTTATAACTCTCTATTTATTTTCCTCTGATGTATAACTCGGGCGACGGAGCTGTTGCTGCGAGAGCGGTCGGCAGGAGAGAGAGCTTTGCAGAGCACGCGTGAATACCTAGCGCTGCCCGCATGGTGGCGCTAGATTAGCCCTGTAGTGTACTATCGACGGCAAGCGGCGCGAAGACTCGCCAACACTCCCTCCCTTCGGGGCGCTTGTCCTCCTGTACGTCTGCGTTTTTATTCTCTGAACTTTACTCTGAATTAGTTTCTCCTTGGTTTCCTGTATCTGAAATATGTACAAAAATTCTTATTCGTCTGATATATATATATATATATATATATATATATATATATATATATATATATATATAAATATATATACTCGCCAACAATGCGAAAAATTTTTGTCGGCACATTGACGGCACCCGTGCTGCACTCGGACGGCCACATGTTGAGCATATGACGGTCAAAAGCCGGGGCACCTGGCAATCTCGCGTGCGGCATGAACGTCGTCGTGTTGCCGTCATTGTGCCGAGCCTTGCGGTTTGGCCCCAATAGCAGCACGTGCCGGACATTTTAGCATCCACCGACGCAGGCACGTTACCGGCATATCGACAGCATGCGTGCTCGTCATGCGTGCCAGCAAAATACCGAAGTTTGCGCAGCACGCGTGCCGGCGGGACTTAGAAAATTTCAAGCCAATATTCCTTCGCAACTTAACGAAACATTGAATACTCAGCGGATTACATTGTCGAGGCGGTGCACATTGTTAATGTAGACTATTGTTCATCAATCTGATCACGTTAATTGCCTATTTGCAAGTGTTATTAATTATTATTATATTTTTTCCGATTTTACGGCAGACTGCTAGTGTACACCATATACACGAACTCGGCAGTGATTGCTAATATGGTTAAACGTGTTGTCGCAATATCCTGCTGATTGTTTAACAGTATATTGTAATAAACAACTAACTTGTACCGCTGCTCATAGTACATGAGGATAAACTTTACTAGACAAAGTAAGAAGTGTTCGTGGCACAGTGGTAAAGTGACAGCCTACGAATCGGAAGGTCTCCGGTTCAAGTCCTGCCGCTGGTTATTTTTTTTTTCTTTGTTTTTTTTTGTTCACCTCGTACAGGGATATGCGCTATAGCTTAATTGCGGTCTAATTTGCATATTCCATTGATTTTACAGCTATAGGAGAGCGTAATAGAGCGCAAAAATTGAAGGAGCAAAATGTCGGCACATTGGCGGCACCCGTGCTGCACTCGGACGGGCATATGCTGAGCATATGACGGTCAAAAGCCGGGGCACCTGGCAATCTCGCGTGCGGCGTAAATGTCGTCGTGTTGCCGTCATTGTGCCGAGCCGTGCGGTTTGTGTTCGGGGCGGGGGGGGGGGCAGTGGTGGGTACGTATATATGTTATACACGTATATGACGTATGTATAATATACACGCGGTCATGTTATAACCTTTGCTTACCTTTATATTTTGATTGTTATGAATTTTTGCGTTCGCGCCAGTTCCTCGGTACTTATTTATAGTGATACTTCTCATGGTTTTCTGTTGTATACAATTTCTTACCTTCTTCCTTATAGCTCCGTGAACAAGGCGGGTAACTTTAAAAAATCGATAATTATAAAATATACATAATTGCGGATTAGTTAGCAGTTTGCAAACGCAATGCAATAAACTGCGGAACTGTTAGTTTTTTTATAATAAATAAAAAACTTATTCCGCTAAGATAAAGTAAAAAAAAAACAGTATTGTTACAAATTAAGTATCTCTCGAGACTAAAAGTTGTATGAATTGTTAGCGAAATAATTGCGGATTATGTAAATAGTCTCATCGATATGAAATTCGCAATAATTATTTTATAAATCAATAAAGATATTTTTCCATAAGCGAAGCGTGAACTCGTTCATTCCGTGTTCCATATTCCAGCTGTCTCAGTGGTCCATCTCTCTGTGAAAGGATCGTCACTCGTCTATACTTTAACCTAAAATTCGATTGTTTTATCATTATTTATGTTGTACAAGTAAATAAATTATATAAGTGATTTACACGCTGTTTCGATGAGCCCAGGCATTACCGAACAATATTAAACAAATGTCAGGTGAGTATAAATACTATGACGAGGAACGTTGTTAACTCGTCATAACCTCCCCAGCATACAATCATTATATTATTTAATGTAAATTAGTTACATGTTACAGGTGAGCAGCGGCAGAGCAGCGTGAGGGAGCACACTATGACGGTGAGTGGGGGGAGAGAGAGCGAGAGCATCGCGCACGACACTTAGAACGCGCGCGACAGATTCGTTCGGGCTAGCTGAGGAGAGACAGCTTTCGCTAGATCGTGTTATCTTCTTTGCTACGGGCTTACGATCACGAATTCACGCGTGTGTGACTGGTGCCCTTTGTTACGGCATCACGGCTACGTCGGTGGCTTCTTCGTGCGTCATCGCTTCGACTCCGTCCGACCTGCGACCACGCCGACTCACCTGCGAAGGAGACGTCCTGGGCTCGAGTATTCCCGAGAGCGAGCGAGAACCGCCAACCGTAAGTGTCAGCTCTCTGATTCTCTCTCTCTCTCTCTCTCTCACTAACTCTCTCCCGATCTCTGGCTACGTCGTTCGCGTGTGTGCTCGTGTACCTTATTTTGAGTGCAGACAATATATTCCTTTCTTTTCTACACCTAACGTTTGAGTTCGGAGTCATTTCTGCGGACCCGCTTCCCGTCTCCTCTAAACTACGTTCCCTGCCGCCTCCGCGGGCACGCGTATCGCTTCACGATACTCGTGCATGCTAACTGCAGCTAGCCATATTTGACCTTGGCCGGTTCACTGCGAGCCTCGAGTGCATCCCGAGGATACGCGAGACCTTGTCTCGATTATTTCGAGGTGATTTCCGCGACAACAATTACATTGTGCGCAGCTAACGTCTGCGCGATTGCTTTCGAAAGATTTACCCCGTTATAATACTTAAAAAATAATTTTTGTCGATCTATTAATTATGAACACTTTGTTAGATACTTAAATTGGAATAGGATTTTTAGATAATTTTTTTATTTTTTTCATATTTTATTTTTAGAATTAAATACTTATTTTGGTTACTTACCTGAAGTTTCTTTTACTCTGCCTGCACCGTGGTGATTTTAGCAGACCAATTTCTAATGCCTTTTTGGCTACTGCTCAGAAGCATTTACAATTCCTTTAAATATCAAGGCAAGTTAGATTTATGGTTGACAGCATTTATTTCCATAAATATCAGGTTTTAATGAAAATATCTTGTGTTTCAGGACTTCTTTGTGTTTTTTTATTTGTATTGCTCTTACATCAGATATGATTTGTTTCTTCTTCATCCCAGTACATCAGTGGTTGTTTTTTTGCTGCTAGTATACATGTTTGGGCGCACAGTACGTTTAGGACACAGGTTGGTCTATATTTTTCGATTGTCAGTAATTTTAAAAGAACTCCATGATTGAACTTATGTTTTTTTTTTACTAGACAAAGGTGTGTGCTTGCTAACTGTGATGTTGTGGTTACTGTTTCTGCATACAAAAGTAGTTATACGATTAAGAGACCTGCAGCACATGCCATTTCACTTGGACTTTTGTAGGCCATTTGCTGCCCATTGGCAAGTTTGGTTGATCGCCAAAAGTCATGATATATTGCTTAGTTCAAAAAGTTAAAGTAAACAGAAAGATGTAGTGAAAGAAAATCAATTATATTTACAACTGCGGCAACAAGCATTGCCTGTAGAACAACAAGCAGATAACCTACAGCAAAAAATACCCACCATACAGCATACCTAAATTCAGCCATATCGCTAGAACAGAATTCAAAAGTCCACGCAGTACAACCTAAGTCCAGAGAAAAGCAGAGGTAGATTATATTCATCATAATTATTAAATTTTATTTTATTATCTGTTGAAGAACATTTAAAATTAGATGACTGCCTAGGGTAATAATTCAGATTACGTAATTCCTTTGTTTTTGTTTTAGGAATTGGCAATGCATTTATAGATTCAAGTATTAAAAATGGTAGAGTCCATAATAATTGACAGTTATTGCCACAAGCATAGAGTGCAACCAAAAATAATCAGAGAAAGTCTCTTGATGAATGGGAGAAACCGGAGGACCAATAACAATAAGTATAATGCTGAAAACTTGTCACAGTCTGAAAATAATGACAAAAAGTATCCACACACAAATGGTACTACTGTATCTTCCAATGATTTACAATGTATAAAAAGAATTAGGTGAGTAATCATATCATCAGTTGAAATAAAAATAGTTTCAGCATGATTTTAAATTCTCATAAATTTTAATTATATTTTGCAATTCTGTAAACTACTTTGACATTAATGAAGTAGAAAAAAAAACAAATCGAATTGGTCAAAGGACATAATTCTGTTAAGGACAATCAAATGGTTCAGTCGGCAGAAGATGGAATAATGTTAAAGGAAGCAATAATATGTCAAACAAAACAAACAACCGGTGAGAAAGAAAAGTATCACAAGTCAAGCAGTGACTGAGATAATAATTGAGCAACAAAAGCAACAGGAAAAATATTGTCAAAGGTATGATAGAAATAATGAATTTAATTGTTGCAAAATTATGTTGCAAGCTTAAGGCAGATATTAAATGCCTAAATCATATTTTAATCAAGTCGACAGGCTGAACAAGAACTACGATCTCAAATTAACACTTTATTAAATGATGAACAACAAGCATAAGGTGATATTCAACAAGTATGTTAATTTTGAAATTAGTAATATTATTTACGTAACTCAAAAATTATAAACAATCAATCATTGACTAATTTTGTACTCTTTCAGATTATACAGGTTAGTCACGACTTGACAACAGGATAAACAAACAATGTCGTTTCTGGAGTGACGAATAGCCGACAAAAGAAGACAACGTGCAGCCTCCAAGGCGTTACTAGCTTCCGAAAAAAGAGCTTGACATACTGCTGAGGAAGCCCGCTCTCTCTCTCATTCGCCAAGAGTGTACAGATGCATGTAAGTTCCGTTGAGCCTACATAGAGCTGGATCTCAAAAGCTTTTTCTTTTCAATTTCTTGTAACGATAATAAATAAGCAGTAAGCAGCTTCTTTTTTTATTTTTCTGTTATTTAAAACAATATCGCTATTAAAGGTTTACGAGAAAGAAACTGCTTGTTATACAGAAAATCATAGTGAATCAGAAATCATATTTGGGACACTTAATATGCTACAAAACAAAAATACTCATTTGGAAAAAAGTTTGACTGCGGATACTCACATCAAACTAGATCTGTTTTCGGCTCTTGGCGAAGCTAAATGTAAGTTAGAAATTAAGAAGAGCCAGTATATTTTTGCCATTGATAAAAGAAATTAATTTAACTTAATAAATATTTGAGTTGACTAATTTACTGTTATTTTTTATTTAGGCCTAATCCAATCGCAATTAAAGGAGATCGATGTTTTAAAGAATAGAATATCACAAGACTTTGGTCTTGCAGCTCCATCATGTTCTATGTCAAAGCCATTCTTATCTGTACACATAAAGTGTGAATAAAAATGAAATTCATTAAAATAGAATTGCTCGGGATACATACTTCCATGTGACATGATCAGGACTGTAGTTGTACTATGAAGTAAAACCATACCAAGACAAGATTAAGAAATTCACTTTTATACAATTCACATTTAAACAATGTATAATACGTTTTTGCAATATATCTTATTTCTATTCGGTTTCAGTTTGGAATCTTGGAATAAAGGCTGTAGAAAAAAAATACTTTTTACAAAACAAACAATTTATTTAAGAAAAATAGAACAATTAATATAATAAACATATTTCACATACAAATTTCAGTCTATTTACACAGATGTATATAAAGATATATCAATGAATTTTAAAGATTCATTTATGAAACATCTTAAATGTACATTTTTGGATTAGATGTGTTTAATAGGGTAGTATCTTTTATGTATAGCTTATTACGTTTACGTAACCTTTATATGCAGTTAAATTAATTTTTCTTAATGATAACGTAATCACTATTCAATATTTTTTAAATTAAACTAGTCTTTTAAATCAACTGCTTGATCAATTTACTAAGACTACATTTAGATTACTTGAATGTTACGTTGATAAATATGAACAAATGTTTGTAATTACTGAACCTCAGTACTATAAAGGTTTATTTTTATAAATGCTACCTTTTTTAAATACTTCATTTTAAATTCTAACATAAATTATGAGACTGATTTTTTCTTTTTGTGGTTCATTAGTAAATTGTATTTCTCTAATTAAGTCATCAAATAAAACCCAAATCTTAGAGGGTAATAATATGTAACTTTTATAATGCACAAGTACATTGGCATTTTATCACACTTTGAGAATAGCTCGGTTGATCTTTATATACAGAATGCAAAATTTTGGCTCTATGCTCATACAGAAAGCTTGTTGTGTAAAAATTGGTTACATAATCGACAATGGCTTTTAAAAAACCTGAAGTATTGTTAACTTGGTTACGATTGACATCAATTATCAAATAGCTGTTTTGTACGTATGCTGTAACGAAAATTTCAAATAAGCTGTTGAATGGGCAAGTGTTTACAAATTTCAGGGTCAATAATGCATTATTTATATTGTAAGTTTTATGCGGAAACCTTAAACCATTTAAAATCAAGTTACGATTTTCGAAAATGCTATTATCATGTGTGAAAGGTGTAAGTGAAGACGTACTGATATTATATTCTTTATTAAAGTCACATATATGTTCATTAGATAGTTCTAATGGTGAAACTGTTGTATTATCGATAGAATCAAGTATATTTTTCTTTTGTTCAGATTTAGGATATACGATATCTTGTAATAAGCTTTGAAGTTCAGAGACTTTGTTAGACTTCTTTGTATGCGGAATCGAGTAGGTAGAAAATGTTTTTATGGTAAATGTAATATTTTCTCTAAGATTAACAATTGAACAACTTTCTGCTCTGATACTTGATAAACAGTCACCACAAAATCAACTGAATTTGAAGCACCTGTCAATTGTTAAATAATCGGTTTTAATTCCAAATGCACAAGGTTAAATTATGCTAGATCTAACTGTATGTTGCCATCCTTTCTTTTTACTGAAATCATCATGAAAAATGTCTGTAGCAGATAAAACTATTTTGAATTCTAAAGTTTTGCAGTTATAAGGGTTCGATGTCTTTTTTTCACAAATGAAATCAGGATCTGTGCTCTCTTTCACTTGATTGCTTGCTTTACTGGCTTCAGGGAAAAACAATGATTTTGTAAATTATTTTTGTATCCATGACGATTGTTATAAACGTATAAATATATTGATTTAGCAGCCATTTTCAACTCTAGTGTTTTCTTTATCTCCTTCCATACTGAGTCATCTTCGCCTTTTAATTCTCTTTTGTTATTAAAAATAGGAAACTTTTTTAACTCTTCTAGAAATTCAGGTGTTTTTTCAGATTTTCGAGGCATCCTTATAAGAAAATACGTATATTCATCCTACAATCGAATGAACACTTTTTAACGGTTGTAACACTTAAAAAAGTTGTTAATCTTATTTACATCAATTTATGTCAATCGTATTTGAATTTTTCAACTCATGAGTAGCTTTGATTATGAGACCTAGCTGTAAATACATGCATCAAGAATCTAGATGATGTCCATGACCAAGGCACAATCAACGATAGGTATATATGTAATTTGTGAACACACTTATTTTTCCTATGAAGACGTGTGTATTATAGTAACAATTTCGGCCGCTAGAGTCTCTGATGGAATCCTTGTAACATTTACACCGCCGTCATTAATATCGTCATCACTTACCGTCAGCTAACGAGTTTGTAACTTCATAGAAATCCGACTTTGGTGTGTTCTAAGAATCAATCCCGCGATTTCGTACATATTTGTTAGTGAAGCTTCATACAATATATGTATGACTTATAATCTCGCTTAAATCGATGTAATATTTCATAATTAGATAGAAAGTAGTGTTTATCTTTATATGCAGATTTAGAAATGGGTAAGAGAGGACCAAAGCCGTTATTTTCGTACAAAGAACGATTGGAAGAGCTACGAAAACACGAACTTTTTATGATAATGGTAAAGTAAGGACTGAGAGTGATCCAGTTTGGGCATTAATTTGTAAAAATTTAAATAGACACAAAAGTGACAATGAAAAGAAGATCAATGTACGAAACGAGATTTGCAAATCAATCACGTACAGGTTAACAATGAAATTGATTCTTGCTCACAAAGCAGTAATGCAACAATAACAGCTGATACAGAAAACCTTTTATTATCAATTCAGAACGATGTTTTCTACAAAGCTATCATTAGAGAGTTCTGCGTGTGTCCATTCACAATTTTCCACTGGTCATCAGAAGCTACAGATTTTCTTTCAGATTATTTCTCAAAGAATACACCGTTGATTTTTGGAAAAATGGGATCATTTTGTGAAAGTTTTGTTGCGCCGGATGGAATAAGTAGTGATAAGATATTCCTGTATTCTCTTGGAACTGCAATAGCTGATGAGTTCATTCCAATATATCAATTTTCCTCTGAGGAAAGCTCATATTTATTGATATATAGATTTTTCAGTGAATGTTGTAAAAGTGGTTTACGACCATCAACAAAATTGATAGTAGATTACAACGCTAATCATTACACTGCAGCTAATTCGGTATTTAACGTAAACCTAACCTATGAAAGGTACTTAGTGAAATGTTTTTTATATCTGAAGACTGAAAAATACAATACAAGTAATTCTGGATTGCCAAAATGTTTAATAAAAGCTAATATGAGGCTTCTCATCCTAAAAGTTATGCAGTGGGAATGTGTCACCAATGTGAAACTAGACTCTATTAAATATTTTTATATTTATTGTGTTATTTTATTGTTTTCAAAAAAATTTAGATGATTTTGAAAATCTTTTGGAAAAAATATTTATTCTCACGTACAGCAAATTTCAAACTAAAAGTACAAGTTCTAGCTTTTCAAACATACAATCAAAAATTTGTGAACTAAAAATCAATTCAATATACCAGAAAAAAAAACTTGATATGCATGGAAAGTGAATTTAAAAGCATCATGGATCCAGAAAACAATAATTTTAAAATTAATTATAACAAATGTGAAGAGATTCTTGATTATATTAAAGGCATTTTTATAAAAGCAAAAAATCAGGTCCCGAGTGTCTCTGAGACAGCCAAAAATGAAATGCCTTTTATAATGAAAATTACTGTAAGTCTATAATAGAGCTTTGTCTGCAATTTGTGGTATGGTCTGACGTTTTCAATGATTTGCCCTGCGATGATCATTGTATCAATGACAACTTTATTACATTATTAGAAAACTATAAATGCAGATATTGCAGATGAAGAAGCAATTTGTGATAAGCCTGATGATTCAGATTGCAGCGGAAACAGTGACCTTGATACATCAGTTGAAGGCGACAAAGATGAAAATAATAGTCTTGACAAAGATAGTACTGATATTAATACAATTATTGATTCAGTATGTGAATCCCTGTATGAACAAAAGCCATTTTCAAATTCAGTTTCTGAACCAGCTAATTACACAAATCTTGATGATAAAAATGAAAAATCAATTTGTGAAAATGTAAACTCAAATGATAAACTTAGTATGCCAGAAGTAAAAAATAGGAAAGAATTTAAAAAAGCAAGAGGTAAATATTTGCAACCATGTCAAGAAATAGATCTATTAGCCCAGAAGCCTAGTAGAAAGTCTTTACATCGTCAACTTATTAAAAACTACAGATTACTTGCTTCCAAAAAAATAGTTAAAAAGAAAAAATCCGTTGTAACTTCATGTGTATTTGACTATATTTTAGAAATTTTTACCACAGCATTCTTCGAGATACAACATTTTCAAGATTTTATTAACAGCATTACGAATTATGTGATGGAAGAGATTCAAACAGAGTTCATGTACATTCTTCACGAGTATGTGTCTACTCTTAATCTTATTCAATTGTACAAATCCAGGATTCAATTTTTAAATAAAATATATGAAACAGAAAATCAAAGACTTATTTGGTCAAAATCTATTGGAGAATTTGTAGAAAAAATAATGTATCCAGACATAATAGCGAAGCTTGAATGCTCAATCTGTCACATAAGTACTTACCAACATTTTAACCGAGTCAAGTCAAGAAATTGTCAAGAAATAAATCAAGATTTACCAACAAATATTTATAATAACTTGGAAAACCAGTTTGTGTGGTCAGTGTGAAACCAAATTATCGAGTTCTCAAGTGCAGATTCAAAATATTCTGTTTCTGGATGTGGAGTTGATAGATAATGGAAATAATCAATGTAAGCTTTCAATAGACAAGATACCACCTACATTAACTACGGAAAAAAAGTCACTCGCACTAATTGAACTCGTTGAATTTCAAGAACCTATAGGAGACAATGTTTTATGACATTATATTTCTTATTCTAGAAGTGTAGAAGGGAAGTGGTCAAAATATGATGATTCTGATAACGTATTTGTAAAGGCAACATATATAAAAAATCCTAAAATTCAAATTAACGCAGCTCTTGTAATGTATATTGAACACGTACCTGTACAAGTACAAGAAAAACAGTAACCCCACAGCTCTGCCCACAGGGGACCTGCTACTGCTTATGCATTCAGATAAGCTATTGTTAAAAACTTAATTAAAAAAAAGTTAAAAAAATAACTTGTAAATAGCAAATGCCTATGGCATTTATTTTTGTGTTTTTACCAGGATGTGACGATATTATTACTGTGAGCGAAAAAAATTAATGAAGACATTAGGATGCACATAAGCGATCAGAAAAAAGTATTCAGACCTAACCTACAAGAAAGATCATTCTGTCCACAAATATTACTGAAACTAGTATACGACTGTATACGGTTATTGATGACCTTATTCAGAAATATACATTCAAGATGTTTAATAAATTATTTCTCTTGCTTCACTCTGTTCGGCATAACATTTTCAATAGACTTTATAACAGCTTCTTCTTTAACGAATGTTGGTTTGCACCAAGACTACGTTATACTTAATAATAGACATTAAATAGGAGACAAAGTTCTGACACATCATTAATATTATTATATGTATACAATATATATGTGTGTGAATAAACCAAAATTTATGTGTGAGATATGTTAAATAAAACTTTTATTTTGTAAAATATTCGTAATTTTATACATCTCTTATTCGAAGATTCCAAACCCCATCTTTCTTAATATGAATAAAATATGCAAAAACTTGTTATCCATTATTCGAATTCAAAAGCAATTATTATTGTTCCGTTACGCAGAAATTAATTTCACCTTGATATTAATAATACAATTTAGAAGTACAATTCGTTTCAAACACCAAAATTCCTCTAATTTCTTGTGATGTAATTCAGGTAAGTTTACAGGATTAACAGACATCATTGAAAAAAAAAAACAATAAAATAAAAATAAAAATTAAGACCTTTTAAGTTACTGGGTGAGCTTTAGAGACTTACCGCGAAGCTTTAAAGCACACTGTTCTTCATTCCGTCTTTTCAGGAGACAATTTGTTTGATAAATTCAGCATGATATCACATTAAAATAAAAAACTTATGTTATTACTTTGTAAATATAAGATCCGTTGTCCAAAATTGAGATATACAATTACGCATCTTGTCATCCTTTTTCTTATGCATGCATTGACCCTCAATAATAGTTTGAAATCTCTATTTTAATCATTTGGAACACGAACAATTTCTTCATGGATGAGTTACGATGCTTTATTGCTTTCCTATTGCATGATGAGACTGAAAAATAACATTAAAATTAAAATTAAATATATTAGAAAAGCACCTGATTAAACATTGTCATTTTGATTTCTTAGTCAATATACAGGGAGAAAAAAGCAAACTGTCCTTGTTTACATTAGTTCCAAAAAATACATTAGCTTGAAAATCAAGTATTTCTAATTTATAAAATGACAATTCTTAAATTATAAGATTTTCTAAAAAGATGTAACACCAAACAAATTGTACTAGTAACTTAACACAAACCAAACAGGTATGAAATGAATCTTTTTCAGCAACCGATTCATCTGATTCACCAAAAACATTCCTCCTTATTGAGTTGTTAAATGCAATGGACCCAATTAAATCGTACTCAAATAATGCAGCTTGCATTTCTTTCAGCATATATAAATAAGCTCCTGGATAATCAGATTCAAATAATGCAGTTCGCATTTCTTTCAGCATATTTAAATCAGCTCCTGGATAATAAAAAGAAAAAAACAAGTCATACAACATATATTTTTACAAGCATTGTCATTGATATCACATATCAGGAATAAGACATTAACAAATTTGCATTATCAACTTATTAAAATAATAATTACTATACTAACATGGATTTATGACTAAATTCCGGATAACAAATGAGTAAATCAAAATAAAATTTGAAAGATTTTCATCAATTTCTACATTTTTTATATGTGAAGCATAAAAATAAGTTAAATATTTTTTTTTAATAAGCTGTAAAATTGATACTTACAAAGATACATAGAGCTTCTGTTGTTGATGGTATAGCCTGGTGGTTTTTGAAAAAAGAATTATATGATGCCTGCAGCTTCCAAACTATGATAAAATAACAAATAAAATGTACATAATTATAGACCAACAAACTTGTTTTTCTAAGTATTTATACTCATGTGATATTTGCAGTCAAGTAGTTAGTTAATATTGATCGATGCCTTGGCTTATTGGGACACCATATCGATGATACCTCAACTCATTGGGTCAGCATATAGATCACTTATATAAATTATTCACTTGTAAAACTTGTAAAGAAATAATAACAAAATTTATTGAATTTAAGGTTAAGTAGCCACTTTTTGCTAGTCTAGACTCTAGACGTGACGATTCTATATTAAGTATTAACAGAGATGGACCGTTGGGACAGCTGGAATATGGAACACGGAATGACCGAGTTCACGCTTCGCTTATGAAAAAATATCTTTATTGATTTATTAAATAATTATTGCGAATTTCGTATCGACGAGATTATTTACATAATCCGCAATTATTTTGCTAACGATTCATACAACTTTTAGTCTTGAGAGATGCTTAATTCGTAAGAATACTGTTTATTTTTTACTTTATCTTAGCGGAAAAAGTGTTTTATTTATTATAAAAAAACTAAAAGTTCCGCAGTTTTTTGCATTGCGTTTGCAAACTCTGCTAACGGATCCACAATTATGTATATTTTATAATTATCGATTTTTTAAAGTTACCCGCCTTGTTCACGGAGCTCTGAATTATTTAAAACTAAAATTTGTAATAATACTTTCTTTTTTTCTTTTCAGTTTTTATTATTTTTTAATTAAAATTTTGCTTTGAAGCTTACGAATCTTGCGACGCGCGGAAATAAATCCTTTATGTCATATGATGTGGTAAGTTGGGCTTTCAGTCGGTAGAAAAGCGGCCAACAACATTTACGACATATACCGCGTATATTATACATGTCGTAGGTCTCTCCTATGCAGTCTTGGAGGACAGCTATAGTGTAGTATAGTCTCTACGTGTATTTCATATATGCTGACCGGCCTTCTATACCAAGTTTATATTCGTTGCGTGCATTTATGTGAGTGCGCTACTCACCGACGCAGTCCGCCGTCAGCTGTGCTCCCTTGCTTGGGTGCGAGAATACACTATAGTTTCTATCCCGCGTGTTGGCGTGCGGTAGAAATGCGTCTGAATTTTTAATTATATTTCACTTTACTCGTTCAAAGATATTTTAATTTGTAGTACCGCAACTCGTTGCCAGATGACGCCACTTTTCAGAGATAGATCCGGAAAAAAGACTTTCTCTTTTCTTCTGCTCTATCTCTTACCCAGGACTCTGATACCAACAGCAGATCCGTCAACATCGATCCTATAGAGCTCCAATCCAGAACCGGTGAAATTGATCTGCTTCGCCTCGCTCGCCAAAGTAGCTGGACCAACTATAAGGACCAAAGTCGTTCACTGACGCCTTGCAACCTAAAAAAAGGATAAGTAATTAAACCAGGTATTCGTGTTGGTTCGATTTAAATGCTTATTTTTTAAAGTGAATACTTCTATAGGCTCGCCGGGTATACATTTTACTGGGGAGTGAATCGGCAAGCGGCGCCCGTCACGGCGGCGCGACAGACTGATCGTCACGAAAGCAGCGGCAGCTCTCTCCCCCCACCACGCACTCTTCGGCGCGCATGTTAGCATGCTCGCACAGCTCAGCTCTTCCCTTACATATCAGCCGCACTTATTTACACACGCTGCAAGCAGCTATCGGATTCTCTCGGATTTTGGACGCGCTAATATAGCGGTACCTTTTCATGGTACTTCAATTTTTTTTGCGTCAACTAGACGACGTGACTTTCTTAATATGCGCAAAACGTTTGCAGGTAAACATTATTGACTTATTGCAAACATTATCACTGAATGAAACGCCCTGGCGTAAACCTCGATTTACCGCACGCTCGAGCAAACATGCACTTTCTAAATCTCGGATTACGCACGTTGTGTCATAAAATATCGTACGATACTATTATTCTTATTATATTTTCTTTATTCGTATTATATTTTGCCTATCCTAAATTTACTAGTTGATCAATGATTACTTCACCTAAGATTTTTTAACTCTCTTTCAAAGTTGCGATTAAGTTGGGAAAATAAGAAAATGGCGGCGATTTACGCATCAAAATCAGTAATCAAAAAATGTATAAAAATATTCACAATTAAATGTATCCTTGTAGATTACTTTGCATTAAACGAAGACGCATTTGAATTTGCGTCGAAGACTAATTCATTTCAGTTTTGCTGCGAAGACATTTGCAGTCCCGCTACGAAGACTAGTACATTTCTCACTTTGTATACGTTTGATTCTCTGGCAACGAAACTATTCAAAATTTTCCAAAATTCCACACCATTTATTTAAGGGGTCAAGCCTGGGTTAATTTCTGCAAAAAAACAAAAAGATATTCTTCTTACCAAAAAATTTTTGATTTGATGTAATTTGAAAAAAAAAATCTATTGAAAATATATAAAATATACACCCCTTAAGTATTCACTTCTATCGGCTGTCCCCGAGACAGCCACATTTTTTTCCCGATTCCATAATATTCTAATCTCGTATACGTCAAGTGTGCCGGGAACTTCCTGGAAGCTAGAACAAAGTTTAATTTTTGACTATAGATAATTCACACTGTGAACCCGGCCCTAGATAAGGACATTGACTCAATTGAAAATAAATTCAGGCTCATCCATGGACACCCAAGCAAACATCTCCTTCAATTCCCTCAACGACAATAGACTCCTTAAATTCCGATCCAGCAGATATAATTCCCACACACAATCCCCCTTAATAGTTCACATCGAATCCACTAGCACCGAAGTCCAAAAAGCCAAATATCGGCAATATTGACCCGCTAAAACTTGGAGAAATTCTTCTGAAATCTCAAATTGACTTTGACAACGTGAGAAAAATAGGCTCGAGGGAGATCGAACTAACTTTTGATTCACTAGACGAAGCAAACCATTTATTTAGTCGAGAGCCTTTCCAGTCTTTCCGATGGTTGGTCGCCCTACATCCCAAACTTTAAAGTTATAATAATAGGACAAGTACATGGACTTGACCCAGTGTACACTATAGCCAAACTTAAATTAGCTATCAAAAAAAAAAAAAAAAAAAAAAAAAATACAAAGACCTGAAAATTAAAAGGATTTATAGCAAAAAGGAACAACTCATCCCTACTAACACAGTTAAAATATATTCTAAAACAAACGTACTCCGATCATTCAACACAGCGACGACGGTATTCACGACGGCCTCTGCGAGGTGAACAAAGTGTTGAACGCCAGAGGGTCTCCAGCATTCTCATAAACATGCAAATCCCAATTCGGTTAAAGGCCTTCTTGTGACGGTTAAGATCCTTATTCAGCAAAACAACATGATGAATCAGGCGGTTTTTTCGTTAATAGAGGCTATCACCGCAAGGAAAGAGAGGAGCAAAAAAGTATCCATAACTAAAAGACAATCCCCTTTACATACTAACTTCACACCCCACCCTTCAAAAACCTTTTAACCAGTATATGTTCCAAAATAGTGTTGTCCATGTTTAGAACAATTTTAATTTTAACGACTAACTGTGATATTAACCTGGTGAGAGAAGACAGACTGAAACACGCTCCGACAAACACTCGGCTTCCCACAACACTTTCACATACACAATCACTCACTCCTTTCTCACCAGTTCACAATGGCCAGCCACGAGAATATTAACATTCTACAATGGAACTACCGTATCATTCAGCGTGTTTAACATCTATTGAGGCCGGCGCGTAAACCTTCTTAATTTTCTCTCTATATTATAAAAAAAGTTTCGCCGCCACCGCGGGTTCAGAAATTTTTCCCCCTAAATTTCCCTAGCGGCTTCGAAAGTTAAGTGCACGCGTCCGAGTGTGTTTAGCCCTTTTACCCTCCATTGTTGAAAATAATGACGTCATTTTATGACGTTATTGACTGACGTAATAAAATGTCGTTAAATGACGTCATTAAATGACGTCATCTAATGACGTCATTTAATGACGTCATTTAACGTTGCTACAAATTGGAACCTTTTATGACGTCATTATTTTCAACAG
>JAZHPH010000113.1:64992-98943 GCA_037356405.1 Nasonia oneida | reverse complement strand
AACCTTTTATGACGTCATTATTTTCAACAGGTTGTACTTCTAAATACTTATACTCTTAAATACCTCATAATTGATGAAATGGTTGCCTATATAGGTGCTACCATCCGGATGGTAGAATTATTAAAAATTATTGATTTCTTGGACATTAGCCCCCATTTTCCGTACTACCATCCGGATCAATGCACCTACTCGGCTGAAAATAATCATATGATAATCATATGAGTGTTCATATGATAATCATATGATACTTCAGAGCGAATCCTCATATGAGGATCATATGAGTGTCGTATGATATATCGTAAATTCTCATAAAAATAAATAATTATTCTACCCCTATTCAATACTTATTAATTATATCTTTCTTTGTACTGTTGATTTGTACGTTGCATCGAGAATTAATTTTTTCATTGAAAAAAATCCGGACTTGTGGAGATTTGAACCCTGAGCCTCAAGATTATGAAGCAAGCGTTTTACCACCGAGCCATCGTGATCTTTGATATTGTTGATTACTTTAATCAAATAGTCATTATATTATATAACACGTCCTCGTACGTTTTGTTTATTATTAATTAATTATAATGAGTTTATTTTATTAAAACACACTAATAGTAATTGAGTAATAATAAATAAAACATAAGGGCGCGTAGGTTATAATGACTATTTCATTCTACTAAAGTAATCAACAATATCAAAGATCACGATGGCTCGGTGGTAAAACGATTGCTTCATAATCTTGAGGTTCTGGGTTCAAATCTCCACAAATCCGGATTCTTTTCAATGTAATATTTATGTAAAAATAAATTCTCGATGCAACTTACAAATCAGCAGAACAAAGAAAGATATTTAATAAGTATTAAGAGGGGTAAAATAATTATTTATTTTTATGAGAATTTACGATATATCATACGACACTCATATGATTATCATATGATTATTTTCAGCCGGGTATATAGGCAACCATTTTATCAATTTTGAGGTATTTAAGAATATAAGTATTTAGAAGTACAACCTGTTGAAAATAATGACGTCATAAAGGTTCCAATTTGTAGCAACAAATGACGTCATCTAATGACGTCATTTACGTCATTTACGTCATTTAACGTCATTTTATTACGTCATTTTCAACAAGGGAGGGTAAAAGGGTTAAACACACTCGAACGCGTGCACTTAATTTTCGAAGCCGCTAGGGAAATTTAGGGGGAGAATTAGGGGGGAAAATTAGGGGGGAAAATTTCTGAACCGGCGGTGGCGGCGAAACTTTTTTTATAATATAGAGAGAAAATTAAGAAGGTTTACGCGCCGGCCTCAATAGATATTAAACACGCTGAATGATACGCTGTTTATTTTTACTTTGACCGAAAGGATTTTATTTCCTGGAAAAACTTGACTGAAGTTAATTGAGTTATGTCTTAAGTCATTTGATTTTAGCCGTGACAATATTTTGGGCGTTTGATTATAAATTTATGCTCTATAACGTGTGTCTCGTCAGGATACTCAGAATGCTATCCTCTTTTGGCTTCTCTAAGCAGGTTATCCGCTGGCTTGTATCTTACCTTACAGGAAGAGAACAGGCCGTCATTGGTGACAACAACGAACTCTCCATCTTTCTGTCATTAAACACCGGTGTCTCACAGGGGTCAGTTTTTGGTCCTCCGTTGTTCGCGTTGTACATTAATGATATAGGCTTCTGTCTAGATTTTGATGTGTCCCATCTAATCTATGCGGATGAGCTGCAAATATACAGCCAATGCCGCCTTGAGGAGTTTCTTCTTGTTCAGTCAGAATGAGTGCTAACGCCGAAAGGATAATGGGCTGGGCTGCACAATACCATCTAAAACTGAATGTCCTTAAGATTAAGGCAATCGTCCTGGGCTCTCCCTACTACATAAATGCCTTATTTACTGTTGATAACACTTACATAACATAGAGGGAGCCAGGGTCAACTAAGAATCATCAGTGCGCAATGTGGGGTTGGTGCTTGACTCCAAACTTACGTGGAAAAAACACGTTACACAAGTCTGTAAACTCGCTCACTCTTTGATTTATAGACTACTTCTTTCGGAAGAGCACTTACCTAAGGCTGCGCCAACACCTTGTGCAAGCACTTCTATTCCCGATCATTGACTATTGTTCACTGGCTTACTGTGATCTGACTCAACAATCGGATACGAAACTCCAGAGACTTGTCAACACAGGAATCCGTTATATCTATGGTGTAAAGAGGGACGAGCACCTCTCCCTTTATAGGCGTGAGTTGCAATGGCTTACCACCGCCAAGCCTAGAAAATACTTCATGGCCTGCTTTTAAAGAAAAATCTTCAACACAACAGCGCCTACCTACATACTAACCATTTTTTGATTTCCACGTTGTGCTCAGGCCTGTAAGGGCCCCTTGGATAATAATTAATTTTTCATCAACGCTTTTTATCTTTGAAACACTTTTCCATTACACCTTCGCAACACACTATCCATATCGCACTTTAAACAAACAGCTGATACATACTTCTTCAAAGTTCAATTCTTCTTTGAATTGAACTTTGAAGTGAAAACACATAATCTTTATGCAAACACATACACTCCTTCATCTCATTTCAATTAATTCCATTCCACGCTCTTTATATCTAGCACACTTACACAATAACTTATTCTACTTCTTGTTCTCTGTATATAAACATGTAGAACATAATGTACAAAAATAAAACACGTATAAGTCTAAATTTGTATCTCTTCTTCCCTCCTTCGCTTCCCCTATACCTTATACCTGTTCCTATTACCCGTTGCCAACATTCCACAGCTTTTCATCTTTTTCAACATCTGTCTCTTTATCTGCTTTTTCCTCTCTAGATACCTCTATATCGCGCTCACTTTCTCTCGCCTTCTTCCTATGCTTCTCTCCATCTTTACTATTTTTCTTCTTTACTGTCTATAATATTTCATTTTCGTATACATTTTCAGACAAATTCACACTTGACATAGGATACAAAATATATGAAGAGGAGGACAAAGACACGGTATGTTATATTTATAATACACCAAAAGAAGTAACTCGGCAAATAAATTATTAAAACAACACGGAAAAAAATGGTTAGCTGTGATAACCAAGTACTTGGTTGGGATAACCAAATTGCTTGGGAAAATACGCACCAACTATTTTGTTGGTATCATTACCCAATGGACTTAGTTAAGGAAAATTGGTAATCATAACCAACTATATGGTTATATTTTGTGTAGTCGCGAGGCGACAAACACTATTTAATTTTGGTCATCTTAATCAATATATTGGTTTGTAATACAACAAAATATATCGACAATGATAATTAATTTTTCAGTACAACCAAGATAATTGTTGGTTCAAGAAATAATTTAGTTCTGATTACACGGAAAAAAATGGTTAGTTGTGGTAACCAAGTGATAATTGGTTAACCAAAAATTGGTTATGAGAACTAGGTGCTTGGTTAATTTTACCAAGACAACTTTTTTACAATGAAAAAGTCAAATTTATAGGTTACTAACCAATTTACTTGGCAAGGACAACAATTTTTCTGGTACATCACTGTTTTCATAGTGGGTCAACCAACATTTTTGTTGTAATTACCAAGATATTAGTTGAAATCCGAGTTGCAGCTTATATTTTCAAAAATTTTCTTATTTACCAACTGGATCGCTAGCGCGACGACAGAGTCTCCGCCTTTAGACTTGAAGGATCCGAGTTCGATCCCCAGTGAGGGAGACATTTTTTTCAGATATATTAATTGTATTATAAAATTGTAAACATGTAAATTAAATGTAAAAAATAATAGCACACTTGTAAACGGGCCTATAAAATAAATCTGCATGTATAAATAAATAATAATAATTAATAATAAATAAATAAACAAAAAAAAGTAAAAAAATCAGAAAAAAATGTTTTTCTTCATCGTTCTGGAAACAAACTTGACTACTTTTTTAGTAATCAGAACTAAATTATTTCTTGAACCAACAATTATCTTGGTTGTACTGACAAATTGATTATCATTTTCGATATATTTTGTTTGTATTACAAACCAATATATTGATTAAGATAACCAAGATTAAATAGTGTTTGTCGCCTAGCGACTACACAAAATACAACGATATAGTTGGTTATGGTTACAAATTTTTCTTAACTATGTCCACTTGGTTAATGATACCAACAAAATATTTGGTGCGTATTTTCCCAAACAATTCGGTTATCCCAACCAAGTACTTGGTTATCACAACTAACCATTTTTTCCCGTGTACTAACAAAATAGTCAAGTTTGTTTCTAGAACGATGAAGAAAAAATTCTTTTTCTGATTTTTTTTACTTTTTTTTATTTATTATTTATTGTTTATTTATTTATTATTATTTATGTATACATGCAGATTTATTTTATAGACCCGTTTATAAGTGTGCTATTATTTTTGACATTTAATTTAATATGTTAACAATTTTATAATACAATTAATATATCTGAAAAAAATGTCTCCCTCACTGGGGATTGAACTCGGGTCCTTCAAGTCCAAAGGCGGAGATTCTGTCGTCGCGCTAGCGATGCAGTTGGTAAATAAGAAAATTTTTGAAAATATAAGCTGCAACTCGGATTTCAACTAATATCTTGGTAATTACAACAAAAATATTGGCTGACCCACTATGAAAACAGTGATGTACCAGAAAAATTGTTGTCCTTACCAAGTAAATTGATTAGTAACCTATAAAGTTGACTTTTTCATTGTAATCTGACGTCCTGCGACATATTGCATTTAAGCAATATCAGCGGAATCGTTACGAAGCCGAAAACTGACGACTCAGATTAATAAGTAGATCAGCGAGGTTAATGAGTATCCCCTGTATACGCCGAGCGATCAGTTGTAATTATACACTCGATCTGGACTCTTGTACGACGCTCCTATCCGTCGACAATAGTTATCCAGGCTTAAGTCGCGATCCCGATACCTATAAAACTATTATCTTGAATAAATCGTGAAAGTCAATCAACTGCAAGTGTTTTTCTATTGAATATATTCATCCTGTATATGCCTGACTATACAGCACAGCAGCAGAGTTTCCAGCCCAAGCAGTTAAACCCAAGTAAGTAAAAATTCAATAATTAATTATAGGTCGGAATTGTGACTTAACAGTAAAAAAGTCGGCTTGGTTAAATTAACCACTTGGTTACCACAACTAATCATTTTTTCCCGTGAATGTTTGATGGTTTTTTTCTAATTCATCAATCGTATTTTTCCATCAATCAGCATTTAGTATCAGAATATTTTTAAGTACGTGTGAACAATGCCGCCGGGTGACCAATCTGACTTGAAATTGTTTTGAGTCTTCTTTCAACGCAAAACTAAAATATTTGCAAGGATTATGTTCGGTGGTATTTGGTAATTAAATTATTAACTTATCGTGAACGATACATGCAGAGTATTGTCACGGGGCAACTGGGTTTTAGCGCGACATCGCGTCAACGAGGAGGATTACTCACTCTTTTATCTCCGCACGGCTATCCCTCGATGATGCTGAAGTCGGCGACGAACGTTAGCCGTCGGTGCAATGCCGACTCCGTACTATGCAGCCGGGTTTCCTCGGTGTACAACTGCGCGGCTTGCGAAGCTCGCTGCGCTTTCTTCGCGTATAGAGTCTCCGGCCAGGCGCGCGCTCTGTAGCCGCGCCGCGATATAACCGGATTTACTCTACCGGGTTCGTCGGAAGGACGCAATAGGTTTACGGAAGAAACAGACATGTGTTCGTGTTCAAAAGGAAGATGTCTATATTCACTCAAGATGTTAATACAATGTAACGCGTGTCGCGAGAGGACGAGTTCGCACTCGCGGCTCGCAGTGGAGACGAGCCAACGACTCGGTGGCAGCGAGCCTCGGCCTCGGCGTCTGCAGCCGATTCGGTGATCTATAAATCGCGCAGTATAGCTAATGTTACGGTTGGTATATATAGCGTTGGTTACTCGGTCGCCGCGTGTCCGTCGGCTGCCGACGGGGAGAAGTCCTGGATGACCGGGAGGCGTCCCTCCTGGCTGAAGCAGTGACGTGCTGGGGTACCCCGGGTGCTCAAGGTGGCTTGGGTGTGCTCCTCCAGCGGCTGGTCTCTGGTCGTCGATGCTCTCTCACGTCTCATAGATACGGATAATCGCGGGTGGTATACCGGTAAAAGTGTCGCACGTCTGGACTGTACTAGCGATTTTGCCTATATCCCTCGCGCGCTGATTCCGCGCGCGCTTCCCGAGTACCGCCGAACTGGCAACGTCACCCTCACGCAAGAAATGGTCGCGCGACGCGGCGAGCGCGCGAAGTACGAATTCGCGTTCGCTCGTCACAGTATATATGTATATATCGTTTTGTAATATACATAGAGATACACTTCTTAGTACATTGTACAACAAGGAGAGAAAATAAGCTATTTCTAACAGGGGTGAGGTCGAGTTGGCTGGACATCTCATTCGAGTTCGAAAAAACGTTTTTTTCCGTGTTACATACCGTGTTTTTTCCAACGAGGGCATGAAAGGACCGTTTTAGGCATGAAAGTCAGAAAAAAGAGCTACATTTATTTTCTACCCCTACTCTAGTTTCTACCGCTGCGCGCATTTACCCTCGTCTTCGGCTCGGGCACAAACAGCTTGTTGCGCTGGCAACTTAAGTAAGGTTGGAGAATTAAATATGTAGCTCTTTTTTCCCTTCCCGGTGGCGATCGAGTATAAACTTTACGGAGCGTGTATATAAAAAAATTGTGTATTGCATTCGGGAACGAAGGTGGGTTGTGTATACCCTATGTGTATAATATATTATTCTCTCCTTTCGAACGTAAACTTTTTTAAACTTGCTTGGAATGCACGATTTTCTACACTACATACCTGGATTTGAAAAAAATGTATGCGTGTGTCTCCGCCTGTATTACAATAAAGTGATAGAGTAGACAAAGAGATTTGGACAGAAATGAATAAAAAAAAAACCTAAAAATGCTTCGATTTTTTTGAGAGAATTGATGGAGTCTATATGGCCTGAAAACGAGCTAAATAACAGATGTCTTGAATTAAAGCTTGTCCAGTTTCGATACCCTGGGGAAGAAAGGATGGAATTTGAGCCCGACAGAGTGCAATTACTTAAAGGTAGGTTTCTGTAATCCACAATAATCACATATTAACGTACAGATTCATCGCAGAAAATTGAACACTCGGAGGACCAAAAAAATGTGAATATTCCTTATACCCTGCAATTGCCTGCTGTGATACTTGACCACAATTTTATCTGGTTGGATATTGCTGTAAATTATAACGTAGGAATGAACCAAAGCACGCATGCATACAAACTTTAGACGCATGGCGGGAAGTAAAAAATATTTAATAGTACATTGTGCAACTACGAAGGGGGGGGGGGGGGAGATTGGATTTTTCTAGCGACCCGCACTCTTGCCGAAAAATCATTCAAGTCTGAAAAAGCCACTTCCCCTTTGTCCGTGCTTTCTTTTTAACTATAAGACATGAATAGGCCCCTTTTCGCGCACGGAAAACGTATAGGAAATTTGAAACTTCACAGGGTATGTTACTTCAATAGAAATACATTCTAACACTTAACATTTTAAAACAATTTTAACAATTTAAACTCTTTGAGCAGTGGAAGGGAAAGTATTTTTTACAATTCATGCATGAAAAAGGCCTTTTTCGTGCATGAAAAACGAATGGAAAATGGAGTTTTTCATAGCAGCGGGTGGAAAGTTTTTCTCCCTAGGGAGGAAAATTTTGTAAATTATAATTATAAAACATTTTTAAAACTTTGAAAACCCTGTAAAATTTTGAAAAGTTCGTAAAATTTTTTTTATTAACCATATACATTGTAATAACCTTAATTCCCTATTCGTTTTCGATGAACGGGAAAGGGCCAATTCATGCCCTTATTGAAAAAAGCACAGTAAGCAACAAGAGGGGATTGGATTTTCCAGACTCAGATTAGGTTTTGAGCACTCGTGTCCGTCACGGGCGCTTACGGCTTACAGCGCCCTCGACTCTCACTCGTGCTCAAACATCATTCTCGCTTGAAAAATCAAATTTTCATCCCTAGTTGCACAATGTACTATTTCCTCTCGCTGCGTGATCGATTTTCCATTCGTTTATGTATGGAGAAGGGTTTTTTTCGAGCATGTGTTGAAAAAAGTTCTTTTATTCCTCAATCGTTCATCAAATTCGCGAAAAAATAATCTACGATCATTAGATAAATGTTGGTTTCAAGTCATTATATTAAATATTTCTACTAAACTTTGGGCTCTGAAAGTTCTGGTGTGTTGGTCAAAAGTCACAATTTACTATAATTTTATGCTTTATTATTACTAGCGGCAACCCATGTTAACAAAGTAGACGATCCTCAAACCCTTGCAGATTTAAATTAAGAAACCACTAATCTTTTAGACCCATTTATCAATCAACCATAAAATCCTAAAACCTTGAATTCTAGGAATTCTTGAGCTCATAAATCCACAAATGAATCAAACCACCTCGTTCGGGCAGTATAATCACCCAAGGGAAAAATCTATTTCTGCCTCTTGCTGCATAATGTACTTTTTCCATGTTGATATAAAATGCTAAAAGAAAGTATCATAGTATTAAATATACACAAGAACAGTGTGGTAATTATGAAATATTTCTTGTATGTATTATACGCCAGGCATAACATCACTCCAAAGGCCAGAATTAATATTTATTTTCTCACTATTTAAACACTTTTTTTTATATACACACTTTATATATGTAAAGGGTAAAAAAAGAACTAAGAAAGTTCTTATTTTTTCTTTCGACATTTCAGCGAACAATGCCACCCTCATCAGGAAACTGTTTAAGTAACTTCTACTTAACAAAAATGTCGTATTTATAAGAATTTGTTTAACAATAACTTAAAGTCAAAACTTGTGATTACATAGTCGTTAGTGCATCATAATCGCCAGCAAAAATTCATTCAATACCTCAATAGAGGCCCTGAAAATGTTGATTCCATGTACAATCAGTAATTAATGTATCTGGCTCTTTTACAAATAGAACATCTAAGTAGCTTATGGAATTGTTACTCTTGGTTCAATAAATAAAGTGTAATCTACAAGAAATAAGTGGGTTAACCTATTGTTGAAATAATTAGTCGCAATAAAGTCATTTTTGTAGATTTTGAGGAAGCCAGAGCACCTTGACAGGACTGTATCTTTGTAAATTGGACTTTACTGTATTTTTTTTGCCGAGTCGTCGTCATCACGTGGTTCATGGCATTGATGTCCGAAACATCGAAAGAAAAAGCTGATAAACGTGTTTTTTTAAATATTCATTTTCCAGATTACAGAGCGATCATAAGGTTTTTTAACCCTTTCGAGTCACTCCCAGTCCTTGCCCTCAGGAACTTCCATCCCCCCTCTTCTCTATTCCCAGCTTTCTAGCCTCTCCTAGTCTACTTCAAGTCCATTTTAGATACTCGTTTCCCGACTGAAAAATCACGTGATTAAACATGGGATTTATCACTTGATTAATCACGTGTTTAATAACATGATTTTTTAGTAGGGCTTACTATAATCCTTATTATAATCTAAATTTTATTAATTCTACGTGTTCACAGCTAGGAACGAAAATCTTCATTTACAGTTGCAGTGCTAATTTACTTAACTCGTCACTATACAACGTAAGCTTATATAATTAGTACGAACTTATACTTATTAATTTTTTAAATCCTCAATATTATTACATATCCATCTCCTACAAACATCTTAGACCTATATAGCTTCTAAATCAATTAAATTATAATTATTATGCACCTACCCGGCTAAAAGAAGCTCATGTGTGCACTGACGTGATTACTCACTTAAGTACTCTCGTGATTATATAATCAAGCACTTCATCTCGAGATCAATCACGGGATTAATCACGCGACTATTTACGTGATTTATTAAAAAATATTTGTATGGAGTAAAATTATAAAAAATGCAAAATTTAAGTGTGGGGTGCCCTTTTTAAATGTTGCCATCCAGATAATAACACCTAATTTGGGCATTCCACTCAAGAATTTCACGTTTTCAATTAGTATATTACGATGCACGTGACTATTTTTTTTAATAACTTGAGGTTCATGGGATAAGTGGGTTTAAGCATTTACGTTTTAGATTTAGTACTCGCTTTCACTCGCCTATTCCTCCGATGTGTTGACGAATTATTTTAATTATTTAAATAAATATTCTCTCAATTACTCGAGGCACGTGGGGTAGGTGGGTTCAGGGGTTATGTTTTAGATTAATTTCTCGGTTCCAATTGCTATTTAATCCAATATTCACGCCGTGTAATAGGCTACTTAAGTCACGAGTATCGTATACAGTTTTATAGCACTGCTTGTCTAAATCCGCTGTCACGGCTATTCTAGAAACACTTTCTAGTTCGGTAGAACGAATTATTAAACTTAACACTACGGCGCTACAGACTCGGTTTCTTATTTGCAAGCTTTATTTAAAAAGTTTTATGTAATAGAAAAACAGTGTTTTTTGGGATGACATCCCCTTAAACAGAACATTTTGTCATCGTGCAGGCAGCACCCGAGCGTAGCGAGGGTGCTATGCATGGTAAAATAATGGGCTTCTCAAGTCACGGATAAACGTGACCTTAGTGCAAATTTAGGCCACTCAGTGCTATACAATTTTATTTTGTACAAATTTTTTAAGTAAATCACGCAATCACGTAAATAGTCACTTGAGTAGTCGCGTTAGTAATCACGTTATTAGTTGCGTAATTAATTGCGTGAGTAATCGCGCGATCAATGTCGTATGGTTAATCTTGAGATAAATTGCTTGATTATATAATCACGTGATTACTCATGTAAGTATTCACGTTAGTAATCACGTGAGTAATCGGTGAGTTTTTTCAGCAGGTTACTGTGAACGATTGACTCATGAACTATATAAGCCTATAAACATCAATCCTTAATAGTGACGAATAATTTAGTTTTAACAATTCAAACCACATCGATTAACTATAAATCCTTAATTTATTAACATTGAACCTATTATCCTAACCTAACCCAATATGAAAATCTTAATGGAACATTTTTAAAAATTTATAATTTATTTTAGCTTATAGTAGTATATATTATTGCATGTCAAACGATAATCATTCTTTAGACGGAGAATACATTTAAACCTTATAAATATTATCAAGTTAAGAGTATTACAAATATTAAGTTTAATAGTGTATTTCAATACAGGTGTGAAAGGCCACATCTTATGTAATGTTCTTTGTTTCATCCAAGTTATTATCGCAATGCCACGCATTACTATAATATTGATGATACAAGTGGCGTAAATAGTCCTTTACAGCATGGCGTGTATAAGCGCCCGAGCGTAGCCAGGGTGCTGAACGCCGTGTTATAAAGAATAACTTATGACGCAAGTATCATACACTATTTTATAGTACTGTCTAGTATAAATCGGCTGCCACGCTTATCCGTGGCATAAACAGTCTATTAATGCACCGTGCGATTAGCTATGCACGGTGAAATAATAGAATATGGTAAAAGAATAGAATACGTTAGATATGCACGGAAAAACAATGGACTTATTTGACCACGGATAAGCGTGTCATAAATGCGGATTTACACCACACTGAAAAAAGGTTAGATTATCCTCAGCCCCGCCTCTGGTTCAACAGTTGCATATCTGTTGCTCTGACTTAGGACAATATACGTCCTAAATCCTGAATTCTCAATTTCCCCACCACTTTTTTTGGACGCACATGCGCACTAAGCAAAAGATTGTAGTCAGCGGCGCGATACTTTGCTAAAAGCGGGCAGTATACGTCCTACACCAAAGTACAAGCTCCGCTTCGCCAAAAGACTTGTACATGCCCACGTGAGGTCACCTCTTATGGTAACCTTATTTCAGTGCAAGAAGTGCTATAGATCATTAAAAGGTTCATGTATACTCCGTATGCATTCTTTTTATTCATATAACGACCTTATAATCTGAAAAATATAAAATATCATGGACTATAAAATAGTCATTTTATTTATTATTTTTCTAATTTCAGAGTTATACAGAGACTTTTTAGAAAGAAAATTAAAAGATAAGGATCACATTGAGTTTCTGATGAATACCATGAATACATACATCAGTCAAAAATTACAAGACTTGAGAAAAATATTTTTAGATGCTCAAAAGAAAAAGCGAGATTGAATATTTTTAAATCTTATAATTCAAATGTTTCTTTACAATAAAACACGAATTAATAAAGAAATGTTTTACAATAAATATCTTTTTGTGTCATGTCTTTGGTTTTCATTTTACTATTTCCCCCAATATTTAGACTGTTTCCCGAAGAAGTTATGCATTTAATGGAACATTAAAAGCAAATCGTAATGAAATAATAAAAGCAGTTAAAGATGAATTACTCTGTGAGTCGCGTTTAAAAATTTGCAGTATTACAGTGAAATTATAGGTTAAACCTCATATTTTATTAATATTCTATAAATTGATAGAATTCAAGTTACTTTCTGTTACTTTTGGATACGTTGTTCGCTTCCAGTTTGAATTCAATCATATTTGGTCAACTTACGGTTTACTCTTTGTCTATTTTCCGTTCACTATTGTTCAACTTCTAGTCTACCCCAACCCCTAGAAAGGGTGGCTTCTGAAAAGAGTGAAATATCAAATGAACACTACAAACGACTTTTGGTCACTTTCGGTTCATTTCCGAGTTACTGCAACGTCTAACAATAAGGCGGTCACTACATATAAATTCAAGATGGCCGCTTGTTCTGTTGCTGTAACATTCAGTATTTCGAGAATTTGCGGCACTTCTGAAGATGTAAATGTATATAGAACTAGAAGAAAACACTATTAAAAAAATAATAAAATAATAGCTTCTGCTCTTGTCTTATTATTTAGCAGTAGCTATCGTTTGCTTAATTATAGCTACTAATCTAAATACCAACAATTTTGAAAAGGTAGGTAAAGGGAAAAATAGTATTAAGAAAGAGTTCATAAAAGATTTTATCTACAATCTAGCATAATATCTTGCTTTCATGAAAAAAAGAATACTTTTTCTTGATAAAATTACACATGATTTTACAGTAGATCTGACACAAGATTTCACATCAGATCTGACTCAAGATCTTACAGAAGATTTCACTCAAGATCTTATACAAGATCTTATGTAGGAACTTGCTTACGTTATTAAAAATAAAATATTTTTTCAATAATTTACCCAAGATCTTATGTAAGATCTTGTACAAGATATTGCGTAAGATCTTATACAAGATCTTACGAAGATCTTATACAGGAGTTCGCTTATCTATAAAAAAAAAAATATTATTTTTAAAAATTCATTCAAAATCTTATGTAAGATCTATAGGTTCGTGGTTGAAAATCGATGATAAGATCTTATACCAGATCTTATGTCAGATCTTATGTCAGATCTTGCAAAAATGTTCAGTAGGGTATTATACTATATGATCCATAATATTTTTTTTCTGTAAATATATATTATTATTTGTATTATTAATTTTATTATTAATTAATATACCATGTGATCCACAATATTTTTTTTTATAACTTCTAATGGTTGAATAACGACAGAACAAGGTTTTAAATTTGTATATTTCTTTAAATATATTATGATGAGGAACGTTGTTAACTCGTCATAACCTTCCCAGCATACAATTATTATATTATTTAATGTAAATCAGTTACATGTTACAGGTGAGCAGCGGCAGAGCAGCGAGAGGGAGCACACCGCGACAGTGAGTGGGGAGAGAGAGAGAGAGAGAGAGAGAGAGAGAGAGAGAGAGAGAGAGCGCGAGGGCTTCGCGCGCGAGAGATTCGTTCGGACTAGCTAATCGAGCGTACGAGATTTTCGCTGGATCGCGCGATTTGAAAAGCGAGTTTTCGTGAATAGATTTGAGTGTGTGTGCAACCGGTGAATTCTGTCACGATTTTACGACTATTCTCGAGGCTTCTTTGTGCGTCATCGCCGTGATTTGATTCAACCTGCGACTACGCCAACTCGCCTGTGTAGGAGACGTCCTGGGCTTGAGCATTCCCGAGAGCGAGCGAGAACTACAAACCGTAAGTGTTAGCTCTCTGATTCTCTCTCTCTCACTAGCTCTCTCACGATCTCTGACTACGTCGCTCACCTGCGTCTCGCACACCCGCGTGTGTGCTCGTGTACCCTATCTTGAGTACAGACAATATATTCGCTTATTTTGTAAATATAACGACTGAGTTCGGAGTCATTTCTGCGAACCCGCTTCCCGTCTCCTCTAAACTACGTTCCCAGCCGCCTCCGCGGGCACGCGTATCGCTTCACGATACACATGCATGTAAGCTGCAGCTAGCCATATTTGACCTTGGCCGGTTCACTGCGAACCTCGAGTGCAACTCCCGAGGAAACGAGACCCTGTCTCGATTATTTCGAGGTGATATCCACGACAGCAATTACATTGCACGCAGCTAACGTCTGCGCGATTGCTGTCGAAAGATTTACCCCATTATAATATATTATCATTTGTATTATTAATTTTATCATCAGTTAATATAATATATGATTCACAATATTTTTTTTCTATAACTTCTAATGGTTTAATATCGACAGAACAAGGTTTTATATTTGTATATTTCTTTAAATATATATCATCATTAGTATTATTAATTTTGTCGTCAGTTAGATCATAAAATTCTGTGACTAATTTAGAATTTCTTATATTATAATTTTCATGAAAATAGTCATATTTATCTGTAAATTTTTATATTGTAATATATGTTGACTTCTATTTGTTGTCATTAAGTCGTAAGATTTTACTATGTCTTAATTAAAATTTGGAAACATTTTAATAATCTTATTTCTAAATATATTTTGAAGATGGTTCCTCATATATTCATTATATTTAACATTACAAGGACATATTCCAAAACATATCGAAACTGCATTAGCAATTGCAAATAAACCACAATTAAATCTTTGATGTTGCTGTTGTACTTTCTCTATAACAACATCTATGGTATTCAAGTTAGGGAATAATCTACTTATATATTTTAAATGATCATTTGTAAGACCGATATTTATACTATCATACACGTGAATTATTTTTGTATCATACCAAATACAAATCCAATGTCCTTGTTGGAGTGGTGGAATAAATAATAAGACTGAGGTTAGATAATGATAATATATTGTAATATTATAAGTCTGGCTTGAGAGCCCAGTAGTAGGCACGTCCGATCACATCGGAGTCTTACAGGCAAGAGAGCGAGTACTGAGTATACAGCGTAGTCGGCGCTGAGATTGTACACGCGAGGCATGCGCAGTTCACTTGCTCTCGCATGAGCTCGTCTGACTGCACGAAATCGTCGCGAACCAATAGATGGCGCGTCGAGTACCGTTCTGGTACTTATAATCAAGATTATAATACTTACTATATTACAACACGCCTCCTTAAGTTTATAATCTTGATGAGATATATAATACATTTGAATGGTATGTTGCCAAGTTCAAGCCAAGTTCAATGTATTTTAGCAAGTTTATACCAAGTTTAATGCTTGTCTATTTTTTATAAATTTTGTCTTATCGAGACCTTTTGTTAACATATCTGCTAAATTATTTTGAGAGTCATAATATCAATAATGCCATTTTCATAATTCTCATTAATATAATGATATTGCACTTCAATGTGCTTCGAATTCTTTGTAAAATTACCGTATTTTGCAATTGCAATTGCACCTGAGTTATCCTCGTACATATTAATCGGTTTATCGAAGTTGATATTGAATGATTCGCTTAATAGATTTTTTATGAACAGTATCTCGGTCACTGCTTCTAACATAGCAGTATATTCTGCGAAAGTAGAACATTTTGTTACTGTAGTTTGTTTGTGTGTTTTCCAGAAAATTACATTACCATAAAGTCTTATTACAAAACCTGTTGTAGATTTTCTATCTACACTATCTCCCGCGTAATCAGAATCTACCATACAATCTAATATTTCGCTATTTACATTGTCGTAGTAAGTTAGTTTTAAGTCTTTCGTTTTATACAGATACTTTAGAATTCGCATTGCATATTTATAATGTGTTTGATCATAACAACTTTGGTATCGACTTAAATAGTTTACGCTGTATGCAATATCTGGTCTTGTGTCTGTATATAAAATTTTTATAACATAATAAAATTTTCAATGTTTGCATTTTGCCTACTGGTGAATAAACATTTTCAATGTATTCTCTTTGTTGAAATCCTCTTACAACTAATCTCGCTTTATAAATATTGTTATTTTTCTTTTTATAGACCCATTTTACATCAATTACTTTTTTGTCTTTTGGACTTTCAACAATTTGCCAAGTATTATTTTTGTTTAAACTATTTATCTCTGAGTCCATTGCAATTTTCCATTGTTTATATTCGCTGGAGTTTAACGCCTCCTCGAATGTATTCGGTACATTTGCATCAATATAATTTACATAAATAAAATGTGATACTGGATTTCCAAATCTATTTACAGGACTTTTCTTTCTTTCTGATTTTCTTTTTCAATCAGGTTTTCTTTACTTTTATTTTCTACAGTATTCGAAAATCATCATGTATATTTTCGTTTTCATCAATGTCAAAATTTGATTCGTTATCTCTATTTTCCCTGAAGGTCTGAGTAGAGATAAGAGAATTTTTTCTATTTGAATTTACATCATATTCATCAATTTTGGATTCATTTTCTAGTATTTCATTTTCTTTATTTTCAGATTCGCTATTTTCCAAATCTCTATCTTTTTCGTCATGAAGTTTTTCTAAACAAATTAATTGAGTTTTCTCTTCAACTACTTGAACATGTCTGGCATTTATTATTTTACCATTTACTAAGACTCTATAACCATTTTCTACATAACCTACTAATACGCCTAATTGTGCTTTATCGTCCCATTTGCTTTTTCGTAAAGCTTCTGGTACTCTTACAAAGACTCGACTGCCATAAATTTTTAAATGATCAACATTAGGTTTTTTACCAAAGAATATTTCGTATGGCGTTTTATTTTCAGCTATATTTGCAATTGTGCGATTTTTTAGATAAGCTACTGTTTTCATAATTTCAGGCCAATAACGTCTATGTATTTTGGCTTCACGCATTAAACATCTGCCCATATCCATTGCAGATCTGTTATATCTCTCCGCTACTCCATTTAGTTCATGGACGTAGGGTGGGCATGACAATAATTCAATTCCTTTAGACTTTACAAAATCGTAGATTTCGTGATTCAAATATTCTTTACCATTATCGCAACGTAATTTTTTAACCTTTTTATTGAATTTATTTTCTACTAGATTAACAAATTCTTTCAAACAACTTGCAGTCTCTGATTTATTTTTAATACAAAATTTTCGTGCATTTACTATAGTCATCAACAAAAGTTAGGAAATATTTTTCTCCACCATAACCAGTAGTATTATGTGGACCATTTTAATCTCTATACAATTTGCACATTTCATTTAAATATTTTCGATTTTTTCTGGCAATCAATCTTCAACTAATTTGTTTTTTACTAATTTATTTAAATATTGAAAATTTACATGACCTAATGCTCTATGCCATTTCTCTTTATCGGTTAGTCTCAATGAATTTACATTCATTTGTTTATTTTCTTTTACAATTACAAAGCTTTTCATAACATACAAATTATCTACTTTGTTTGCAACAGCTATCAATTCTCTAGACTGATTATAAATTTTCGCATTTTCATTTCTTGCTACTATCGTATTATTTTCTGTGATTTTAGAAAAACTTAATAAATTTTGCTTAATACTTTTTACATAATAAACATTTTTTAAATCAACACATTTTTCATTGTAATAATTTTTGAAGCAGATTTTAATTGTACCTATTTTTGTTGCTATTAGCATTTTACCGTCTGGTAATTTTACATCTACTGGATTTTTCAAAGTTACGTAATTATCAAAATATCTATCACTTTTTACAATGTGATCTGTACAACCGCTATCTAAGAACCAATTAATCTCATTACAATTTTCATTATTTTCAGCATGCCCTGATACATGATTTATTTCACTTATTTTAATATTTCTATACTTCTCCCGAGGGTTGGTATAGAAATAGTTCGAGTCGTCGCATACCTGTGTAGTCCATGTCTCGGATGGGTAGTTTTGTTAATCGTTGGATGATTCACCTCTGGGTTGGCCTGAAGAACCTCATCCTCGACCACGACCTCTGTAGGGTCAACCTCTGTAGTTGCCTCGTTGGTGACCTCGTTGACCTGGACTGGATTGGCCTCGTTGACTTTGGATGTAATGAGCACCATTGGCTCGGTTGCTCGATTGTTGTAGACTCGTGCATTCACTCTTGTAGTGACCAAATTTGCCACAATTGTAGCATTTCCCTTTTGCCTGGGTTGTAAAAGTACTGACGTTACTCTTATTATCTGACTCGGCTTTAGTCATATTCTTTTCTTTTATTTTAGACTTCACGTAATCTGCAGTTCTCTGAGCCTCTGGAATAATATCTATGAAATCACCAATATAGCTATAGCTTGGTGGCAATGCTCTAAGTAGATATCTCAACTTTTCGGTTTCTTGTAATTTTCCACCAGCTGTTTTAAACTCGTTTGTTACTCTCTCAAACTCTACAAAAAATTCTTCTACTGTTTTGTAGTTATTTAATTTGATTTCTTCGATTTTGCCTCTACATATTATCTGTAAAGCTGTAGACTGTGTTAAATACATTTTGTCAAACTTTTCAATCATGTCTAGAGCAGTTTTACATTCACCAACATACTCTAATTGTTTGTCCGAGATAGTACTAATTATCATGGTACGAGCTTTTAGATCAATCTTTTTCCAATCTATTTCTTTGTCTTTGTACGTATTCGGCATTTCACCGACTGCTGGCTCTTTACACTCTTTATATTCAAGTAAAATCATTAATCTGATTTTCCAACTTGAGTAGTTTGCACCATCAAAAATAGGCATCATGATATCTTCAATTTTAGCTTGCTTAGCCATTTTAATTTCTTTTGCACTTATATTGTTGTATACTTGATTTTTTAATACAATAATTTTCTTCAATTGTTTCAAAAATATTTTTCTAATCGGATTTCTTATATTTTCTTTTCAAAGAGCTTCTTTAGTTTCTAAATCGTGTTCTGGATTCACCTTTTGCTTTAGCCACAAAAACATGTGCTTAACCTCAAAATTGCCATGTGCTCTATACTAGCACGTTACCACGTTTTTCACTTGCCGACTTTAATCTGCTGACATCGCACTTAAATCTTGAATAATTTACAAAAATCTTTCTATTGTTTAGTATCTGACAACTTTATCTTCGTCACTGAGCATATATTTTTTGACTTTAACCTTTTCTGAACTGGTTAATCTTCACTTAAACATTTTCTTCTGTCGATAGACGTTTCAATACGAAAATTTAATTCCAATGCTTCACAAGCATATGATTATTCCGAGAAAAAATTCTTCTTTTATTTCTCTGCTCTATTTTTCACTGTGCGATTCACTTTGTTAACAAAAACCGTTAACTACTTTTCCACGTGGCACTTTACTAACCTCACTTTTGAATCCTTCCTCATTTTTACATTTCCTCGAAGGTTTATGTAAAAATGGATTTAGCGATTCCAACCATGCTCTGCTACCATGTTGGAGTGGTGGAATAAATAATAAGACTGAGGTTAGATAATGATAATATATTGTAATATTAGAGAGCCCAGTAGTCGGCACGTCCGATCACATCGGAGTCTTACATGCAAGAGAGCGAGTACGAGTATACAGCGTAGTCGGCGCTTAGATTGTACACGCGAGGCATGCGCAGTTCACTTGCTCTCGCATGAGCTCGTCTGACTGCACGAAATCGTCGCGAACCAATAGATGGCGCGACGAGAACCGTTTTGGTACTTATAATCAAGATTATAATACTTACTATATTACAACAGTCCTTATTCATTATTACACTGAATAATATTTGAAGAAATTCTTCTCCAACATCCTGTTCTTTAATTTTACTTAATATTTGATTAAACAAAGGTGACTGCGTGTTAAATTGCGGTATCAATTTCATGAACTTTTCGGTATGTACATCGTTTAACATACCAGCTGCAGTATCACTATCTTCCTTGATGATCTCGAAAAAATTTCGATACATTTTAAATACTATTACACTGTAATAAAAACATTTTATTTACAAATATACATTCACAATTTGTAATAAATAAAATAATATTATAAAGCTGATACTAAATAATGTAAATATATTAATCGATTAAATTTATTTAAATCAAAATAATTAATTAAATTTATAATATCTTTATAAATACTTTGTAACGAGAAACAACGTCCCTCGCCACGCCTGTAATCGAGGCAGGATAGAGAGTGACTAAATTAGTCCAGTCGAATTAGATTTTGAAGGTAACAAAATTAAATATAGCATTATTTCTGCACTTTATGGCGGAAAAGGGTATGTAGAATGATAATTTCTAAAAACTAAATAAAAAGGAGTGGCGGAAAGTTGTCAAATTTGCATATAAGTAGCAAAATTACGCATTTTTTTAGTTTTTGCAGTGCCTATAAAAATCTAGACAATCGATCGATATATAACTCATGCTACGTTAAAGGTACTTAAATTACCCACACATAAATGCACCTGAATTATTTTTTCATCAATTAGTTAAACATATGAGTATATCGATGTTTGAGAATGTTCATTTGCTTTTAGTCGATTTAATACACATTATACCATATATCATTGATGAAATCTATTTTTGTACATTAATACGTTGTATTTTTAAAGTTAATTATACAGTATACCAAACTATTATCTGCGATTTTATTGTTGAAATATATTATTTGATAACCACTATTTCTCTATAACAATAAAAAAATACCTATTATGATTAAAATGTATTAACAGTCCATATTGTTTCATGATGAGATCATACCGCCCGAACGTGACGACATCGATTAACATAGTACAACAATGTACTAATTATGTCATGGAAAAGTGTAATATAAGTGAAAATTTATGAACACAGTACTTTAAAAAACATTTTGACGATTTAGTAATAATAAATAAAGTATATAAAGGAGTGTAAATTATAATGACACTAGCTTACAACTAAAGATTACTATTAAATTACACTAAATTACAATTAGTATGTTTAATAAAATAAACTAATTGTAATTGATTAATAATAATTAAAGCATATAGGGAGGTGTAAGTTATAATGACAATTTAATTCTACCAAAATGATCGACATTAAAGATCACGATGGCTCAATGATAAAACGCTTACTTTATAATCTTGAGGTTAAAACGGTCACAACTCTTCTTAGTCTTGTGTGCGTAGAAGATTTTAGTTTTTAAGAAGAGCAATGATCATTTTCTGATCTGCGTATAAATTTTGACAGTAGATCACAAATAAAGATTTGATTTTATATATTGATGTATTCTTATAGTACTAGAGAGGTCCAGGATACCAGGTAGTGGAAAGTCATTCCAATAATAGAAGTTTGTATAACAAAATATATTCAAATTTTAAATCAGTATGAGAATATTGCATTAAATATTGCATATATTCTATGTCACAATATGAATAAATAAATCCGCTTTGATTTTTACAAATAAGATTTTAAGTAGATACGCTTGAATTTGCGTTATCTATTTTAGTTCGAAAATTTTACAAGTATTTGACAAGTCTTTGAATTTATTATAAGTATAGGACTGATACGCTTTAAGATGCGATATCGCGCCTGACTCTAAATTTTATAAGTATAGAAAATGTAAGAAAATCTCTAAGTATTATCTACTCAAGGCATAAGTTGATCCTGAGTAGAGACTGGTCGCTCAAGTTGCGCTGAAGCTAGTGAGCTAGTACGAGTTGTGCGGGTCCTTTTATAGGCCACGTAGAGAGCGGGAATCGAGCCACCGGAAAACCTCTCACATTCATACTTGCACACACTCATTCACACCTATATACAAAAATCATTTACACACTTATAATATAATGCGCACGCTGCGCCGCCGCTCGCTATCTACTCCTTCTCTAATTATAATCGCGCCGCTGCGCTCGCCGCTCAATGTATAGGTATACATGCGTGTTGCGCGCTCTCCCCGCTTTCTTGCTGTTTGCTACTGTTGCCGCTGGCTGGCTCGTGGTGCTGCTGTTGTTCTGATGCTGTGAGCACAGCTATTAGCTGTGGCGCGTAGCTTCGTATAGAGAGTGGGGGAGCGTAAGATGCTCTTGTTTAATCTAAAATGTTGTTCCATAAAATTTAGTATTTAATATTTATAAATTTTTTGCGGAGCTTGTACGGGGTGTTACATAGTTCCCTAGTGAAAATTTTTCGAAAATCGAAAAACTTTCACTATACTCCCGGAGAAAAAATGATTAAAAATATATTCATGAGTTTTAAGAAAATAAAAAGTGCTGCTAAAAATGCATGCACTCAGAGCTGTATATACCTATTGCGGTGACCTTGGCACTTACTCTCTTCTTCTGCCTCGCCTTCTCCTTACCCACTTTCTTCCAGGCGTCCTGACCTGCCGCTGCCAAACGCTGTTGCCGTATCCGTAGATGGCGTATGGGTTTAGATTCTGCGTTGGTTTGCGTAGAAGGGCTTCCAGGACCTCGCTCTTTCCGCTCACCAGGATTGTTTTCTCGGTGTTTGTGGTGACGAGAGCTGGCGTGTCGAATACAACACGCAGCTTTGCTTCAACCCGGCGAGCACTCTTCTCTGCACACCTCGGGCTCCTTTTTTTTGAGCGTCGTCGCTGGTATTCGGCCAATTCGATCTTGACTGCTTGGATGCTTGTGATGCAGGGCTTTGCTGGAGTTGATGTAGATGGTGGCGTGGGAAGAGGCGTAAGGCTCTCCTGCGAGAGTGTAGGCGCAGGAGCCGGTGATACGCTTATTGCATGCGTTGCAGGTATTTCACCTGTGCGAGGAGGCGGCGGGGGTGTGGAGTCGCACTGCACGGAGCGGCCGAATGGCATGCGTACACCGTGCGATCTCCGGAGTGGCTCGTTTCCTGTCCTAACGGGACAGTCTGAAACAAACGTCCACCCCGAAGATGAGCTTGCGTGGATAAACCACGGAGTTGCGCGTAAGTTGCGCTGAGCGCAATATCGTGCGGCCCATGGCTAGACTTTTTCCAAGGCGCTTAAGTTGCGACCGTCGAAAAACTGTCGGCGTCAGCCCAGCGCGAGCCCTTTTATGGAGAAAGCTGGAGCTGCTCCGAAAGAGGAGAAATGACCATGTTGTCATATTTTTGAATTTTCCCGCGTCTCAAGTATACCTAAAATCTTAGGTTCGCCGAGAAAGTGACGTGGCAACGCTGTGCGTGTAGTAAGAAAGAAGGAACTCGCGGTCTCGTGGACACGAGTTGTGTTGCCGCGGGAGAGTGGGAAAAGAGAGAAAGACGGACTATGCCGCCCCTCCGTATTCTTGAGTCGGGACTAGCCGCTCTGGCTTGTTTACGTTTATATATACAGCTCTGAGTGTTGGAAAATAATGTATGAAATAAAAACGAGATTATTTTTGTGCGTGATCATTTGTTCTTTACAATTTTTGATGAGAGTAGAGAGAGATAGAGAGAGAGAGAGAGAGAGAGAGAGAGAGAGAGAGAGAGAGAGAAAGAGAGAGAGAGAGAGAGAGAGAGATGAATTTTTCTATTATATAATAAAATAATATTATAATTATTCAGGTTCTCTTTTATACTCTTTGAGATCATTTATGTGGAATCTTCCTTTTTGTTTTTGTTTATAGCGATTAAATAATAAATAAGTTGTATTACCAATTTTTTTAAATGTTTCGTATGGACCTTCATAAATTGAAAAGAATTTTGCATTTTTTTTTATTGTCTAAGTCCGAAATGTTATTTGATTTTAATAGAACTTCGTCTCCCTCTTTGCAAGATAAATTATTTGTTGAAGCGGAGGCTCCACATCTGAATTAATTGGGTGTATCCAATTTTTCCACGCACGTTTAGGTTTTATACCTATGTGTAATTCGATCGGAGTAAATCTCGTTCTCTCGTGATATGTTTTATTTATAATAGCTTGGATGATATTAATATATTCGACCCAACCGGTGTTTCTCGCTAGTAAATCTACGTAAAAATCTACCGTGCTCCTTATTAACCCGCTCGACAATCTTACTTTGTGGATGTCGGATAGATGAAAAAACTAAATCAATATTTTCTTCGCGTAATTTCTCGATCCATGCATTTGCGGTGAACTGTACGCTTCGGTTTTCCATACAACAGAACATAATCATTAAAAATTTTCTTTATTGCTGTAGTACAAGTTTGTCTACGATCGGATATAGTACAACGAATTTTGAAAACGCGTCTATAGTTACAAGTATATATTTCATACCACCGCGCCCGCTTGGTAACGGATCATAGAAATCAATGGATAACAAATCATGTGGTGCTGCCGGAATTATCGACTCCATTGGCGCTGTACATGGTCGTGTGGTAACTTTATTCCTCTGGCATGAGTCACAAAATGAAATTAGCTTTTGAGCCTTATGTCTTATGTTTTTAATATAGAAATCTTCTTGTAACATACGAATGACTTTTTTGCGCCTATATAGTCTCGTGTGTTTCAAAAAAGTGTTTTAATCATTTCTTTTGGAACCATAATTTTGTATTGATTCGATTAATTCTATTTGTAAATTATATCATTTTATATTAAATAAGTGGCATTATTGCTCTTATTCTTTTTATCTGAATTTTTTGTGAATAATTGACTTAAATATTCGTCATTGTGTTGTAACTGTGTCAAATGTTTAAAATTATACATCAAATCTTTTGTGAATTTATATCTTTTGAAAATTGCAATAACAATCTCTCCCGGTTTCCGTTGTTCTTCTAACTTATAATTAGGATGTCGACTTAACATATCTACTACAACGTTTTCTTTGCCCGAAACGTGATCAATCACTAAGTTATAATCTTCAGTACCCAAAATCCACCGACGTATTCGGTTACCGACAAATTTGCATTTAAATAAGAATATTAAAGCTTTGTGATCCGTTTTTACATAAACTTTTGTGGCTCGTAGGTATGTACTAAGTTTCTGTAAACTCCATACGACAGCGAGGAGTTCTTTCTCTGTAATGAAGTATGTTCTTTCTGCTGCTTTAAGCGTTCGACTAATATATATAATAACCCGTTCATCTCCGTTATCGTCAATTTGAGATAATGCACCGGCGATTGCAAAATCCGAAGCATCACAACAGAGGATATAAGGCTTAGAAGCTCTTGACTCGCTCGAAAGCTTTTTGGTGACTGTCCCCCCACTCCCAGGATTTTTGTTTTTCTTTTCTTAGAAGGTCTAATAACGGTAGTCTGGTTGAAAAAAATCATATGTTTTTATCAATATGTTAAAAACATGTACTTTTATTATATGTTTTTGTGGTTTCAATTTAACATATGATAAAATCACACGATAAAAACATGTAATAAAAACACATATTAATAACTTTCTTGATTTTTAATCAAAAATAAAACTTAAAAGCAACATATTTATTATATTTGGTGACCATAAATGGTAGTACCATGCGGATGATAACATCAAAAATAGGTCATATGTCTATGTTATATGCAACTTGACTTGTTTTGTTTAAACTTTTAAAAGTTAAATGACAGATAACATAGACATATGATCTACTTTTGGTGTTATCATCAGCATGGTACTACCATTTATGGTCACCAAATATAATAAATGTGTCGCTTTTAAGTTTTATTTTTGATTAACAATTAGAAGAGTTATTAGTATGTGCTTTTATAACATGTTTTTATCGTATGATTTTATCATATGTTAAATTGAATCCACAAAAACATATGATAAAAGTACATATTTTTAACATATTGATAAAAACATATGATTTTTTTTTTCAACCGGGAGTAATTCATGCGCATGGTTTTTTGCGAATTTCGCGTAAAAATTTATTGTGCCTAAAAAAGCTTGTAGCTGTTTTAGATTCTTAGGAGTTGGATAGTTTCTTATCGCTTCAATTTTATTCTCTTGAGGTTTGTTGATAGAATAAATCCTAAGAACCTAGTTTCTTTTTTGAAAAATTCAGATTTTTTGAAACTTAAAGTGAAATTCCATTTTATTAAACTTTGAAATAACTCTTCTAAATGCCCCAGGTGATCTTTTTCACTTTTTGAGATGCATAAGAAATCGTCTTCAAAATTTAATATAGAATCACCAAGATTTTTAGTTACGCGAAATAAACCGCGTAATAAAGCCGCGCTGCTTATCTTTGTACCGAAAGGAACTACTTCGAATTCATACAATCTTCCTTCAAACATAAATGCAGTGTATTTTTTACTTTCTTCACAAAGAGGTATTTGCCAGAAGCTTGATGTAAAATCGAGACTCGACATGACTTCCACCCCGAAGCATTGTTGTAAGAGTTCCTCGATATTTTGAGGTGTTTCAAGATCATCCTCAAGCATCTCGTTTACCTTACGTGCATCTAGGCATACACGAATTGACCCGTCTTTTTTGTATACCGGTACAATCGGACTTATAAAATTGCTACTTGAGCGATGTATGATTTTCCAATCCAACATTCTCCCTGTTTCTTCTCTGAGTTTACTTTTCATATTAGCTTCTACAGGATATGGAGGGATGATGAGGGATTTTGATTTTGTATTCGTATGATGCTAATCTGCCCGGTTTCTTATAGAATACTTTTCGATATTTTTGCAATAAATTTCTGAGTTTATTGATCGTTTCTGGACTTTTCGTTGTATAGAATTTTAGTTTGTCGTCGATATTCTTGTAATGTCCCACGTTTATACTCTTAAATTATATATTTGTACATCCTGCGAACCGGCAACCGTGTGAGCACGTAGAGAGTGCATACGGATCGCAGGTGCATCCGACTGCGACATTACACAACTGAGCGCCGAAAATCGGAGCGAGTGCTCTGACCTCTGTGTCAGCACTCCTCGTGCGCGTCAGATCCTTTGTGGCGAATGCTGATTGGACTACCATGATCTTTTTCATCTAAATTTCATAACTTAGTGAATCGGTACTGAGACTTTAAAAACTCCGGAGCCGATCCACGCAGTGCCTTTTTGCGTAGTGACTTACTCACTGTCGGCTGCAACTGATTCTAAGGTGAAGCGGCGGTGTTTGTTAGTGTTAGTGTTTGGAGCGTGCTAAATCCGTCCAACACCTTGGGAGCGTGCTAAATCCGTCCAACACCTTGGGAGCGTGCTAAATCCGCCCAACACCTTGGGAGCGTGCTAAATCCGTCCAACACCTTGGGAGCGTGCTAAATCCGTCCCTTGGCATAGATTACACCGGAGAGCCCTTTGAATACAGGTCAGTGTCACAGAGAGAAGTACAAGCTAAGGTCCGTCGAGTGGAATCTCCGGCGTTAGCAAGAGCAGTTGACCATCCTTATTTTAAACTGCCACGTGAACGCGTGTAGATAATACAGTCAGCATCTGCCACGAAAGGTGATTAGAACCATCTAGAGTGCGCAGGATTATATTAATAGTAAGTTGTTAAGATAAATCATAGGTACTTTACAATTAATAAATAAATAAGACTAAACTTACTAAATACTACTGTAAAACGACAACATCCTAAGCTAAATATAGCTAAACTCCGGCAACTCTGTAAACTGAACGTCTGTGAAGTGCTCTGGCCAATAAAAACATAACAATCAATATAAATAAAACCTTTGTGTACTAAATTGATAATAATAACTAAACCTCAATCAGAACAAATAAATTCGAATCAGCTTCGCACTTACGACGTGCAGTTAAGAGTACTTTACTTGTGGACTAACCATCAGCATCCACAAACGAAACGAGTTAAGCGGGCATAACGTAGAGTCCGTAGGACACCGAAGTGTCACAAGCGACTTGCCTGCAACGACCGTAAGTATGGCGGACACTCACACGTCCGCCAAACGCAGTCTAGGACACAATACCGTCCGCACGCAAAATACGCGTCCGCGCAGACTAGCAGCGTGGGACATCCTCAATTCCACAGTCCGCATGTAACTTTAGTAACAGAACAGGCTCTCGAGCCGAAGACTAGTTCTCGCGAATAAATAATTATTTGTAAAACTCGCGCAGCTCGTCCTACTACCTAGTACGGCCTTTACATCCTCATCGGAAATATCGTAAGGATCGACTAATGAATTACGGTTATTATATGAACTCGTTAATTCATTTAAAGTATTTTGGCATCTGGCTTTATTTAGCACTGGCCGGAGTTGTGAGTGAAGATCAACATTATTAGTTGTATCTTCCTCGATGATTTCTATATAACGATGATCCATTTTTGATTCTAATAAATTCTGATTTATATAAGATATTTTTTTTATTGTATTTTCTATACGAATTGTTATTTCATAATATTTTGCATCTATTAGAAAACCAAGCTCTTTGATAGCATCGATTCCGATAATACAATCTCGTATTAATTTTAGAATAACCAAGAAAATCAAGTCTTTTGTATAAGTACCGATTTCTGTAAGGTGAAACGGTCACGACTCTTCTTGGTCTTGTGCGCGTATTTGATTTTAGTTTTTAAGAAGAGTGATGATCATTTACAGATCTGCGTCTGTATTTTGACAGCAGATCACAAATAAAGATTTGTTGTTATATATTGATGTATTCTTGTAGTATGAGAGAGGTCCGGGATACCAGGTAGTGGAAAGTCATTCCAATAATAAAAGTTTGTATAACAAAATAGATATATTCATATTTTAAATCAGGATGAAAATATTGCATTAAATATTGCATATATTCTATGTCACAATATGAATAAATAAATCCGCTTTGATTTTTACAAATAAGATTTTAAGTAGATACGCTTGAATTTGCGTTATCTATTTCAGTTCGAAAATTTTACAAGTATTTGACAAGTCTTTGAATTTATTATAAGTATAGGACTGATACGCTTTAAGATGCGATATCGCGCCTGACTCTAAATTTTATAAGTATAGAAAATGTAAGAAAATCTCTAAGTATTATCTACTCAAGGCATAAGTTGAGCTGGAGCTAGTGAGCTAGTACGGGCTTTGCAGGTCCTTTTATAGGCCACGGAGAGAGCGGGGATCGAGCCGCCGGAAAAACTCTCACATTCATACTTGCACACATACATACACACCTATATACAAAAATCATTCATAAATTTATAATTCAATACGCGCGCCGCGCCGCCGCTCGCTTGCTACTCCTACTCTTATTACTATTGCGCCGCTGCGCTCGCCGCTCGCCCTATATAGATATACGCGCGTGTTGCGCGCTCTTCCCGCTTTCTGCTGCTTCCTGCAGCAGCCGCTGGCACGCTCGTGGCGCTGTTGGTGTTGCGCTCAGCTGTTTGCTGTGGCGCGAAATTATACGCGCGTACAATCTAAAAAAAATTTTCAGTAAATTTTAGTTTTTTATTTTTCATAATTTTGTTTGCGGAGCTTGTACGGGGTGTTACAAGGGCACATTAATTATTTATTTAACCGAGTCGATTTTAGTCCTGTTGTACCTCTGATTATAGTTCCTACGATAGGCAAAGTCACAATGTTTTTAAATCTTTCTAAATTGGAATTGTAAACATTTTCAGAAATACATGTAACTTGACTACCGGTGTCAGTTAAGGTTATTGATTTTTTATTTATTACAACCACATACATATAAGGCATATCCTATAGAGGTAAACAAAGTTACCTATACATAGGGGTGGTACATAAAACAGAACTTAAAAACTAAAACTATAAACTAAGTAGAAATTCAATACATTTTTGGTTTTGAATAACTTCGATATATCTCCACGCAAAAATATTCAGTAACATTAGATAAAGAATTTTCTTAGAATTTTACAACGTGTAATTTTCCCTTATAAACCCTTTTAGTTTTTCCTTAATTGTGACTTTACTATACGTTAATGTTTTGAGATCACTAGTCAATCCATTAAATACCTTAATAGCCTCAAAATAGCTATTTTTCTTACTTATAGTTTTTTCAATTTTTGGGAGTGGTATAATCTTATTTCTAGTATTGCTCTTGCTTGACAAATACTTCGCTCTCAAATTAATATAATGAAAAGAAACAGCCTCCAATTTGAAAAGTTGCCTTATCGTGAGGGGGATTTTTTGCGTTACGAAATTATTCTTATTTATAATCTTTAGTAATTTCTTTTGTATACCTTGGATTAAGTTTATACAATTATTATACGCTCCTCCCCAGGCTATTATGCCATAATTGGCCAAACTTTGAAAGAACGCGTAATAAATCATCATTAAAGATTTGCTATCCATAGTATTTTTAATTTTCGCAAAAATGAAAATTAGATATCTTGTTTTTTTGACAATGTAATTCGCATATTTCTCCCATTTCATGTTAAAGTCAAAAATTAATCCTAGATATTTATGGCTTTCTACTCTTTTTATTATGTTGTCACCTATGGTAATATGTAATGTGTCGGGGACACTATTACAGTAGCTGCCATACGTTATATACACAGTTTTACTAATATTTAAAGATAGTTTATTTAAGGTTAACCATTTCGCTACTTTATTAAGATATTCATTCATCTTGTCCTGAGCAGATGACCACGTATTATCACTAGCTATGATAACAGTGTCATCAGCATAAGACATAATAGTATCATTTTGCATATCTCTCAATAGATCATTCACATACAATATGAAAAATAAAGGCCCCAATATGGTCCCTTGTGGGACACCAATGGGTATATCTTTGTAATTACTTTTGCAGTTTTGGATTTTAACACATTGTTTTCTATCTGAGAGATAGCTAGTTATCAGATTTAGTACACTACCTCTGATTCCGTATCTATCTAGTTTATCTAGTAAGATTTTGTGGTCTACTGTGTCAAAAGCCTTTGCTAAATCTAGGAAGGTGGTGATAATAGGAATGCTTTTGTCTAGACTGTTATAGATAATATTTAATATATAGTTTAAAGCGTCAATGGTTCCTCTATTTTTTACAAACCCAAATTGTTTATCAGAAATTATTTCGCATTCAGTTAAAAAACTATACCAATCTATTGTACATTATTTTTTCGAAAATTTTTGCTATATTTGATATCAGGGAGATTGGTCTGTAATTTAACATACACGACCTATCCCCAGCCTTATATATAGGAACTATGTCTGCACACTTTAGGGCATCTGGCATTTTAATTGTAATTTCCGGGCAGGCACAAATTTCGTCGTTTTTAGTGTCATTGTCAGATTTATATAATACATCCTTTAGGGATTATTGAAAATCGTGCAAATTGGAATTTGTTTATAAGTTGTTTTATGTGTATTTGAAATATTATTTATACTATTTTCCGAGGCACAAGAAACAACTTCTATTGGTTTTTTACCAAACCCCAAGTGTCTTTTAAGCAATCATTCAAAGAATCGTCTAATGAAAAGTTAATCGTAGTAGGTTTAGAACTTATTGTTTTGGATTTTGTACCCGTTGTTTTAAAGGGGGCTTTTGTTATGTTACTCGCTTTCGCCTCAATTGCATTCAACGTTTGTGTTTGAAGAGGTTTCTTTTGAAGAATTTTATTTTGAAAATTTGCTTGTTGATTTGCAGGTTTCCGTGATTGATAATTGCCAGAGGCTTCTGCGTTTGAATCATCAGGAGTTGATTTTTTTTTTAAATATGGATTGTTTTTGACTGTGACCGTTGTCTGTAAATGCAAGTGATTCGAAGAATTTATCTTGAGTAGTAATATTTTGTGATTTTACGGTAAACCGAATATCCCCGTCGAAATGGTTTGAGATTTTTTGTACAAGCTCGGTCTCCGAGAAATTTCGTTCTAAGTCTTGTGCGAATCTCCAGACATATGCAGCATATTCGAGATGGGAGTATTTGCACCAGTATTATATCGGTTGTATTCTACTTTCCGAGACTCATCTTGAATATCCTCGTTCCAGAATCGTGCTTTAAATTTTTTCTCGAAATCGGATATAGTGTTAATTGTTTGTTGTGCAATATTGAACCAAGAGGAAGCCGTGTTCTCTAATGTTTGGCTAATTATTATGTTCATTTCATCGCCGTTTACATTTAAAACGTCTATGTATCTTTTGAGGTCGCGCAAATACCGCATAGGTTTTTCTTTGCCGTCGGCTTTGAACGTTGGTGGTTTTAATTTAGGGAATTTCGACGCGAGACTCAGCGTTGTGTTATTTCCATCAAAAGTAATTTCGTGACTTGAAGACCGAATTATGTTGAATTTACTTGTTAACGTTTGAAATTCTTCTGCAACAGATTTATTAGAATTTTCGATACACGCTTTTAAATTTTGTAATGATTCGTCGCATTTAAGAAGTGCGTTATTATATGTTGTGTGTTCTACCTCAAGGGCCTTAATTCGCGTTTCGTTTGATTTTGTTATTTGTAATAAATTTTGACTCGTATTCGTCAAAGCAGTTAATTTTGTGGTATCTTTTCATATTCGATAATAGGGCCTCTGCCTCTTCCTCGTGTTTCTCTATAGCCATATTTATTAAGGCTTCCACGTTTGCCGAAGGGTTTGTTTCTGGTTGAGCTTCGAGTCGGAGTTCGGAGAATTTAAGGTCTACTCTACTGTCGATAGAATTTTCAACGTTCTCTTTAAATTTTTCTAGATCGTCATTATCTGGCATGTTAATTATACTAGAATCTATTTTATCAACTTTTATTCTAAGTGTAGCATAGTTAATATTTAAAGCGGTATAATTCAAACCGTTCTGTTTGACTCGTTCGGGTGTATCTGTTTGTTTTTTATTTAAAACATTGACGATTTCCGAAGTTTCGTCCAATTTTTCTAAAAGGTATTTTAATGCTTCATGGACCTTACGTGCCCAGTTGGCGTTTAACGAGGGATCATCGATCATGGATTGATTCGCGTCGTCCGTAGTGAGAACTGCGTTAAGCGTATCATTTAATTGTGATTTCAAGATTTCCGCTAAAGCGCTTCGAGTGACTGGACCGCTCTTTCTGAGCGTGCTAGAAAATATGATTTGATTCTAATATTACTGCAATGAATTCCACTTCATAAACCCGGTATACTGGCAGGATCGCCAATAAAACGGTCACAACTCTTGGTCTTGTGCGCGTAGAAGATTTCAGTTTTTAAGAAGAGCGGTAGAAATGTTCTCTGAATTGAAATCATTCAAGTAACCGAAAAAATATCATATGTATCAAATTTCAAATAGTTTTTAGCAGTAAAAGAACTTCAAAAATGTCTGTCCGTCCGTCTGGATTTTTTTTTGCATTCATTGCACAAAACTTGATGCATTTTATAAAAAAAAAACTATTCAATGGTATAGACAGGTACATATGATAAAAATATACTTTCCTAAACATTTTCAAGATTTGGTCCAGGTTAATTGGAAACTATGAAAACAATTAAAAAAAAAATTATATTTGGTCTATTTTGTAAAAATCCTCTAAAACTCATAAAAAAAAACAAATTAATGCTATTTGACGGTAGAAATTTTCTTTAAAAGTAAATCATTCAGGTTACCGAAAAAAATGTCAAATGTATTAAATTTCAATTAGTTTTTAGCCATAAAAAAACTTTAAAAAAGTCCGTCTGTCCGTCCGTCTGGATTTTTTTTTTGCATTCATTGCACAAAACTTGATGTATTTTATAAATAAAAAACTATTCAATGGTATAGACAGGTATATATGATAAAAATATACATTCCTACTAAAAAACCGCTGTCAATTCATTGGCACGTAGCTTCCTCCAACGAAATTTATTGTTCCAATAAATAAAATATTGTTTTAAAATAGTGTGTGAATGCTTTTTCAAATATTCTCCAGTTTAATTATTTTGCTGTAGGAACAATTTTCTTATATTAAAAAATATATAATAATCAGAAAAATCCGATCAAAATCTCTAAGATAGCAAAGTTGCAGAATCGATCGTTTAATTTTGAATATATATA
>JAZHPH010000113.1:52989-64872 GCA_037356405.1 Nasonia oneida | reverse complement strand
ACTGAGACAGAGCTGTACCCAAAAATCCTTCTGACCTTAAACTTAGTATACTACTTTTCAAACGTAAGTAGAATAAAAGAGCTTTAATTTAAGCCCTGGATAGTTAAAAATGACTGCCTGTGTCAAAAGTTATTAAATATATTGTTTTAATGTTATATATAGTAATGAAATATAATTTAAACCTTAATATTGGTAAAAGCAAGAGTTAGATCCGGACTCCCACCACCAAAAAATTTATGGAGATACCGTTTTATAGTGCAAAGTCTCAGTATAGGTCTCGGAATGTCAGAGGCCCTGTATTATTAGCTAAAAATAAAGATAACCATAAATTCATGCTACAAATAATTAAAATTCATATCATAGTAAAGCTTATAAATTACTTGGATCATTCCTACAAAAATCACAGAAGTAGCATACATCAAAATAAAGAAAGTCATTGGAGGATAAAAATGATACAGGCTCCCTGCCTTTCTAGGACCTACGCAGGGACTTGTGCACTGTAAAAATATATCTCCATGAATTTTTTGGTGGTCGGAGTTTGGATTGAACACTTAAATGTTTACATTTCAATTAAATTTGCAGGATTATGTTTAATCGAATAATAGAATGTAACAAGTTAGCTAATACATTCGCAAATTTTAAATCACTGAAGACAAAAACACCACTTTAGTAAAAAATTGTCGTGTTTTTCCGATGTATTAAAATTTTTCTAGGTGAGTTTTAAGTGTAATTCATAACACCAATAATTGGTAGTGAGATAAATTTTAACAATTTGATTTTAAGATTATGAAAATCTTTAACCCTCTAAAAATTAGTTACTAGGTTTTAGTATATATTATTTAATCACATCAAAAGGTCTTTGCGAAAATAATTATAATTAATTTAGTGAGCTCCCGTAAAAATGCTATTATTCTAATGGACCATAGAGAAGGAAGTCGGCTGAGAAATTTAATTTTTCAGTTTTTAATTGTATTATGAATTTATTATAAATTATTATTTATCTTCAAATAAATATAAAATCACGTTAACTTTTATACCAGGATAACAGAGAAAGCCAAGTAAACGTTTTTATTTTTCATTAACTGTTACAGAGTTTTTTAAAATAATCAAAAGAATAGAATTGTAGTAAGTCGTTGAAAAATCGATGTAAAAAAGCGGCTGTTAATAATGCTTTCGATATAATAATTAATATTGCAATATGGAATAATTTAATGAAACTAGTCATTATATTATGAAGTACTCCTGGTGTAAAAATGGTTTACTTTCCCGTAAGGCGCGCAGTCGCGTGATGAAACTACGCAGGGAAAATGCTTAAAGCTAATAGTTCTCCACGTGATACTAACTAAGCGTCATATTTATAATATCTGTATATATTTACGTGCATCTAAGACCGGATAAATACATAACTAAAATGAACAATTTTCTTAAAGTTATAAAGCTATGTTATTATTACTATGAAATCTATCTTAAAATGTAAGCGCAGAGGAGATCAGTTAAATGACACACAAGTAAATTCAAATAAATTGTTTATACTTACTCGTTTCTAATACAATCACTACAAATAATCTGAAAATAAATGATATAATTTATTATTTTATTATAATGTAGAAAATTCAACAATTAGAAACACTATATTTTGCTGAAAAAATCTAGTATTAATTTTGATGTTACACATCATAGACAATTAATCAGTCATGCATTTATAATTTATCTTATTTTATTAGGACAAGTTTGAAAAAAAAAACTTTTTAAAGCAATCGAATTGAATAATGAATGTAGCTTTTTGTTAAATTTTCTTATGGATCATTGATAACTTTTATGTATTAATTGTTTATTAATTATTTATAAACATAGTTTCATGGCAGTCTGAATTTATTATATGAATGGTTTTTTAAGTTAGAAAAATTTTGTGACTAAAAATTATATGGGTATGTTCGTTTAAAAAATAAATTTTAAAATGAAACCATTACATCAAAATAAATTGTACCATTTAAGAAAAATCGTTTGTCTAAAAAATTGTAAACTTTTCTATTAAAATAAACCATTTCGTTGTAATTACCTTTTTAAAAACATTACTTTAAACTCTTCATATTCTATGAATATATTTCTTTCATATATTTCAATATGACGTTCCCATTGTAGATGTTTCATTTCATAATATTAGTTTTTAAATTTTGCCTTCGTACATTAACCTTCTCTAATTTTTATGGCTTCCTTCCTAAGAAATCTTCGTAATAGTGATTTTAAAAGTTTGTGTAGAAATATATTAAAAATGTGTTTTGGTGTATTTTAATCCAAAAAATGGCATTTTTGAAAAGTGTTCATAAGGATTTTTGTGTGTATATGTTCGTTTGAATACGCTTTATCTCAGCTTCTATTCAGTGAATTTTAATTCACCAAGTCACATTTTCTTTCTTTTCACCATAACATAATGGAAAAACAGTCCATTTTTACATTTTATAGACGCGATTTTTATAGCGATTTTTTAGTTTTAAGATTTAATTCTTTTTCTAATAAAGTTATTAAAAAAGTTGATAAATGTAAATTGCTTTATATGTACCTGAAAGAGAATAAAATTACCTATCTTTTTACTGCGGAATATTTATATTATCGTATTCATTTTTTTATTATACATCATAAATCGCAATTTTTTAAAATCTTTTATCTCGAAAACTAAATGTCGAACCTTTCTAAAAAAGCTTAAATATTAAAGGTTATTAGAATTATACACCTCTTTAATTTTAAGTCATATTGTGGGGCAGATTTGGAGAAAAATATCAGAGAAAAACTATAAAAATCGTTTTCCTATGTGTTTTCTAAAAAATGTTATCATCAAGTTGATAAAAGTAAATTACTGAACATGTACCTGAAAGAGAATAAAATTGCCTTTCTTTTTACCGCGGAGAATTCAGAATCTTTCTTTGTCTGATTATCGTTCATCGTTCTTTTGTTATAAAAAAATTAATGCAATTTTTTGAAACCGTTATTATTCGAGAACAAAACTGTGAAGCTTCTAATAAAAATCTTCATATTTAAGCATGCTTTAAACTATCATCCATATAAATATAAAGTTATTTCATTAATTTTTACTTCAGTAATAATAATATTATTACTGAAATAAAAAACGTTTTAACTGCCTCCGTAAGAAGGCTTGATGCTTCTGTGCATAAGATTAGAAAACAAATTTTTAGAAATAATTTTTTTTGTTAAACGAAAAGTATACATACATTATGCCCATAACATACAATTATGGGCAAGTAATAACAATTTTAATATTGAAGCAATACATAAAGTTAAATGGAAACTTGTCAAAAAATTAGCAGCGCTTTTTTAAATCTTATTCTTCCTCATCTTTAATCGTGCATTTTTTTATTATTTTCTAGTATGCATCTTCAGAATGCATTGGCCAAGTAGTGGTTTTGACAATTAAATCATCAACTCGAAACTGTTAGTTATTTTTACGTATAATATTCGTGTAGTGACCTAAATAAATGCTGATCACGTGATAAAATATAACGTTATTCGCTACTTTATAAAATTTGTTATTCATTGATTTTGAAATTACTATTCCTGGGAAGTTCTCCATACTCATTGATATGGAATAATCGTAATATGCAGTATTACAAGTTTACATCTTATACATATTTTAGTTATTTCAATTTTTTTAACTTGAAATCCATTGAGTTTGTATGCATTTTCACAAATGACAATCGTACTATTCTATTTTCCTATATTATAATGAATGCAAATTGCAGATATGTGCGATTTCTGGAAACGCAAGAAGTAGTAGGTAATGGCGTGTATAAGATTACTGAAACGTGTGTCATTGCAACAGGTGCATTATGAATTCCGCATCATCTTGCGTCAATCCAAAAAAGTATATTGTCTACCAGCAAGTTTGCTGGTACACTTGGTAACTCTTAGTGCTTTGATATAAGGCTTAATTTTCACAATATGTTTGTTTAACGCATAGCTAAGAACATTGCTTTCTGAGATAGCCAAAAATTGTTCCCTTATAGTTTTAAAATTTAAAAGGCTCTGGAATGAGGCATTCGCATAACAAGAAACTTTGTCTATATGCGGTATTCCAATAATATCTATTAATTTATTTGAAATAATTTACAAATTCTTTAAGGAATGATCTGCTTTGCATAATTTTATATTCTTACAGGTATTCTTATTTCTTTGTAACACAGTATTTATTTTTAATAGGAAAACTGAGTTGCTCACTGACTCTTTTATATAACTTTTAGGAATAATTCAACTCTTTTTTCCTAGTAACACTTATACAACTTAAAAACAGTGTTTTAAGGTCTATATTATGTGGCCTCAGTGTCTCGAAGATAAAAAGTTGCTCTAGGTTTAGAGGGCTATCATGTACGTTGAAACTATTTTTATTAATTATCTTCAATATTTTACTTTGTTATTTTTGTACCAGGTCTCGATTATTTGTAAACACTCTACTCCAGGCTAAGATTTCATAGCTTATCATGCTATGAAAAAAAACATAATATATTATCAGGATTGCAGATAATCGATTAGATTTTTAATTCAATTAGGCTTTAATTAGCAATTAACTTACACGGAGAAATGTCCCTGTTGAAAAAAACCAGGTAGTATTACCACCTGGTTTTACCATATGATAATTACCATGTAATTTTACCATATGGTTTTTTTACCCGACTTACGATGTGGTAAAACCAGATGGTAATTACCACCCGGTAATGGCAAATGACTTTCCGTCTATAATTTTTGTAACACATACACGTTCACACACACACACACACACACAGATCAAGGTAGGAAAATAAAATTGGATTTCATAATAATTTTATTTTTTGGATGTTTTTATGCAAGTCATTTATTGTATAAAATTTGCATAAACTTTTATAAATGCTAAGTTAAAAAATAGATAAGTACAAACAAAATTTTCATCTATATTTTATAATCTTAAATTGAATCTATATCTTAAATTTTGTTAACCTCTTTTATATTCCTTTATAGCAAGTATTTTTAAAAGTGCTTTTACAAATACAATTCGTTGATTGAAGTACATTATATTCGTACGTGATATATTACAAATCTAAAAGGTGTAGAAAAGAGTTCAGTGACATATTTTATTATTTACTATATATACAAACACATGTATAATCCTACATAAAAGATTTGTTCGCTTCATCTTGAAGGAGTTCTATTCGTCGTCTGATTTGTAGGTCGAAAAAAGAAACACATGCACGAATTCCTAATCTCAAAAAGTAATAGTACTTAAGAAAATATGATAATTAAAATCGCTAGTAATAGTAAACGTTTGGTACAGCGCACACGTATTGATTATCGGCATCACAATTATTTTGAACAAAACAACATATTTTTTCCAAAGTATTGGTTTCGATTGCTGTTATATTTCGAGAAATTTGTCTGATACGTTTTGTACAATGAGTGTCACTAAAAACACTATTAGTAAGTATAGCGTGGCAAAGTGTATACTCGAACATTTGTTCTTCATCAAGAATAAATGCAAGAATGCGAATCTAATTACCATCTGTAGTAATAACAAATGAGTTGTCAGATCTTATTTTTCTGCCTTTATAAGAAGTGTAGAGGCATCTTCCCTTCACTATTTTTTTATATGTTCTACTAGCAGCCGATAAATTAAGTTCTCGTATACATCTTTTTCTTGTAGACTTGGAAGGTCCAAAATATCTAGCATTTGCTAATTTAACTGTATTTTTAGATCGTTTTTCATCAAGATATATTAAAAGTCTTGAATTTCTGAATCTGGGTTGGTTTCATTTACATGCTGTTTCAAGATTGTTTCACTGTTGCTCATTGAAATAGATCGGCAAAATTGACTTATAACACCTTTGGCAGCATGTATTTTCTCAACTAACTGTCCATTTCCATTTTCAAAACAGTACCCACTATGGCTCCACAATGGTCCATAATCTATTACAGATTGTGTTATATGAAGCAATTGATGGATATTGTACGTCATTGCTTGTCGCGTGTAGTAATATTCTGTATAAACTACAAATCTATTCAACAACGTACTTGCACGAATTATTTCATCATGAGTGATACACTGCTTATTAAGAATGTGAAAGGCTTCAGCAAATAATGCCCAGTGTTCAATATATATATATATATATATATATATATATATATATATATATATATATATTCATGTGTCGGAAATACATGAGAATAGGTAAACTATAATATATAATTCAATTTTCCCATTCTCTAGCTTTCCGCCATTTTCTTTCTTTTATCGGGCGAGTTAGGCGACAAATTTGATTGGGAGCTTTAATGTTGTTCATTAAATCATCCATTTCAGAAACTTGTGCTTTTGATAATGAGTATGGCATGTTACCATTTTCAACCCAATAGCCCTACAACTGCTCTGCTATACCTAAATAGATGCAGTGCATGCTGTCCGGAACAAATCCCCTTACTATATTAAAAGAACTCAATAAAGTCAAAACAGAAGAATTTTTAATTCCAAAAACAGGGTTTACTGACATTTCACTCATAAGCATATGCTCCCACGTGTCTCTTTCGTTTCTTTTAACTGGAAGGTCATCTAATAATACATATTTAATACATCCTCCTTTAAAGTTCGGACATAAACACCCGGATGCAAGCACCAGCTGCATCCAAAGTATCCATTATACTGGGCAATTCCTTGCATTGGAGCTCGGGCAACAGAATCAACGCAGCAGCACAACGCATCGATTTTAAAACGACGCTGTACCCCTTTCATAGTGCATGATAAACCCCGATTAGCTGATTTGTTCATATATTTAACATACGGTTTGAGAAAAATATTCATATCTGGCTTATCTTTTCCAAACCATATTCCACAAGTAATAGTTTTACTTGTTCTCTGTCCGAAAGGCAACTCATTAATATTCATTTGAATAGGCCATACAGAAATCTTAGAACTTTGAAATACCGGAGAACCGTCACTAATGAAAGTAGCTGTTAAGCTACTCATTCTATCCTCTGCAGGCAATGATCGAATGAATCTTTTGTACAATAAACCGACAGTTATATCATTTTGTACATCATTATCCCTTAGCCGCCTTTGAAAAACAGACTGAATATATTCAAAATTTTCTTTTATTTGTAACACAATGTTATTATCGTTATCTATCAAAGCGAAATAATCATTATACGTTGGACTTTTTAATGATATATTATTGTCACAATTAACGCATCTTTTGAACCGATCAGTATAATCAAATACTCCAACATAGTGCTTACACTCTGGACAAACAGCATGGTATTGCAACCCAGATTTTGGATTAAGTAATTGATCAACAAGATACCTAGTATCAGGTAGAATACGACTACCGATGAATGTGTTGATCATTTTAAATAAATCAGCCATTGCTGTAGGACACAAATTGTACGCTAGTCCAAACTTAAGAACAGTAAGAATCATTTCTACCTTACTTACAGCTAATCCTCTAATATTCTCATTATTTTCACGTATCTGCATCATTTCTCTCAGCTTTTCAAATACAACGTAACCTTCTTCTGAAGTCGTATATTCATCATTAAACAACCAAGACCCAATAGTACGATCAAAGTCACTCAGAATCAGTATCATTGGCGTCATCTATACTGTTGTCTCGAAAAACTTCGTTGACTAGACCAGATCGCCAAGATTCCTATAAAAAATATTATGATGAAAATACTGATTATTTGAAACAAAGATATATGAAAGATGATAAAACTGAAAACAAAAAGATAACAATAATACTGGAAAAACATTCGATAAATCTGAAAAAAATTCAGATATAATCAGTAAACACAAGAAAAGTAAAAAAAGGCGTAAATGTAAAATTTAAAAAAAAAACAGTGATGAGGAATATGATTCCGATAACTTACATAAATCTGAAAAAATTCAGTTAAAAGCAGAGAACACAGAAAAAGTAAAAAAGGTCGTAAACGTACAAGTGGAAGAAAGAGTGATGAGGAATATGATTCCGATAACTTCAAAAATTGCAATACAATGAACTTAAAAGATTTCACTACGTGGGATATGACAGTAAATCCTAAGGGAAAGAATGGAGAAGATCTAAAAGATGATTCTCCTACAAAAGTATGTATAAAGTATAATACTTGCCTATAAATTTTATCTGAGACTTTCTTTATAAGAATGTGTAGATGTTAGTTAATATAACCTCAAATATTTTGCAATGGTTTTCATAAGTTCTCAGATTTAATATAATATCTTTTAATTATCAGGATGTTTGGTTTTATTTTTACTGTTCATTTATTATTTCAAGTTAAAATGATTCATTTGAGATTCGGCGTATCAATTCCATCGAAGAGTTTTACTTTGATACAAAAAGAAAAATCACCGTCAAAGTTTTTGAAAAAACTTGCAAGAGCAATCTGGACTGAATACCATCTATTGAATAGAGCTTTTCTCGTACAAAAATGTGGAAATCTCGATGGACGATCACCCAGAAAAACATTTACTCCTGTAAAAAAGCAGTTTTGAGGAGTAAGTTGTTTTTATATTTTTTTCTCATTGATCCACATTGTAATAAATATTTTTTACACTATCCAATATTTAAGATTCTGTTCATAAATATAAATATAAATAATTATATTAAATATCTTTTCAGAACTGTACTTCGTTTTTGTAAAAAAGCACGTTGTTTCGAAAGAAAACCGCAAAACTGCAAGAGATGAATGGAGGTCTATACTTGATGATTACATAAGTTATCCTAGAAAACGATACAGAACAGGTACTACTTTATTATTTATTTATTCATAATGTATGTTTATTTATTTAACTACTTATATGCATCTATTGTAATTTCAGGCAAGATTCGTGATCCTAACAAGCATTTAAGTAGTTCATCAGACAGCTCAAGTGAATCTGAAGATTCATCATCTAACGAAGAGAATAGAGAATGAGGAAGATTCAAGTTAATAATTTTCTTTCAGATATATATGTACAGTATTTAAACATACGCATAGAGGTTAAATATGAATACTAATAATCTATAGTTTACATTTTAATAAAAGTTACATTTCATACGATATAATGATGTTTCATAATTCGATTTTATCTCCCTATTTTGATCTATAGTCACACACACACACACACACCGCGCGCACGTGTTTGAAAAAAATTACATACGGAAAATCATTTGCCATTACCCGGTGGTAATTACCATCTGGTTTTACCACATTGTAAGTCGGGTAAAAAAATCATATGGTAAAACCAGGTTGTAATACTACCTGGTTTTTTTCAACAGGGGTATCACTAAAAATTACTATATTTTCTCCTAATCAGGAGACAAACTCAACCTAAGCAGAAAATATAGTATGTTTGTGTGAATATTTACTATACATTCGTCAAAAATTGCTATACCAGTATAGTAAAAATTGCACTGCGCTTTGACTCGCTGTGTTACGTCGGTAAAAAATTACCGATAGAGCTAAAAAATTCGTCGTAACTCAAACCGATGACAGGAATTCGCCTGATAACTTACTGCCGCTAGGATGCGACTCGTAAACTCCACTCGCAAGGCACGAAAAACTGTTCGGTTAGTATATATAAGGAACTTCCAGATCGGAACATTATATATAAATATAATTGCGATTAGTCTAGCTATGTGTTGTTGGGTTGCGACATGTGTGATAATTAGCTTGCGATGTATGTAAATTAGGATATCATGAAATTCTATGCGATGCGACTTCGAGATTAAATGTAATAAATAAATAAATGAAAATTCACCTGCAACACCCAACAAACACAAATAAGAGAAAAAGCGCCAACAAACGACAAAATAAAAGGGCCAAAAATATTTTTAAAAAGCTTTAGTATCCATAAAATTTTGTTATGCGGTATAGTAAAAATTGCTATGTAGTATAGTGAAATCTGGTGATCTGAAATTTTACTATACCGTATACTAAAATTTAATATAAGTCGAGTTTGTCTCCTCGTTACTATACAGTATAGTAATTTTTGATGAAAATTGTAGGAATATTTAGTGATACATTTCTCTCCGTGTATAACCGTAAAATTAAAATTTTTCCAATTGACGATTAAAATTTAATCTACATATTATAAATTTGCTTAAATATCTGTCCAAAACGTCATTTCTAGTTCAATTTATTCAAATTTCTCCAATAATAATTAATTTTTTAACTGTCACATGAGTCCTAACATCTAAGAATATTCCTACCGTTTTATTTTTGCTTCTTCCTAGAGGAAGCTTTGTAATAGTAAAATTTTGAGTTTCGTCAAAACTTTTTGGTGTGTTAGAAGTTTAAATCAAGTGTTTTTATAAAATGCCCGTATGGATGTGTGTGTGTATGTATACCGTAATATTTCTGCAACTACTTCGTCAATATCAATAAAATTTGACATGCATATATATTCTTGAATTTTGAATCCGGGAAAAACAGTTATTTTTTATTTTCTCAACTATTTTTTTATGGTTAATTTTGATTTTTGAAAAACACTATTTTGCGTTTTTTTCAATCATCCCATTGTTACAAACAATTCAGCTATAATGCATTTGAAAGAGAATAAAATTACCTACTTTTCCTCGTTTGCTCCTCGGGATTGACCGCTTTATTCGGCATATAAAATGAAAAAGGTGATTTTTTTTTAAATTCATATCTCAGAAACTAAACATCATAACCTCGCAAAAAAATTATGTCGATGGGTCACGTGTCAAACTATATCCCATTAAAATTTCAAGTGATTTGAGTACATATTTTTTCAGTAAATAATCGAAAACTGAAAAAAATCAGTTTTTTTGTGCCTCGATTACGGACGTTAAAAGGCCTTTTTGCACTTAAGTTTTTGGGAAAAAGTAGATATTTTATGTGTTTAGGCTAAGTTCATTGCACAGCTTTCAAACCCCTATGGTTCGTAAGATATCAAGGTTTCAATTTTTTTTTGAAAATTTTTTGATTCCTTATATCTCTAAAACAATGTAGTCAGTGTAAAACACTTCAAAATTTTATTTGTCGATTCACCATATAAAAGGCTATCTGCTGCTGAAATTTCAAACGATTTCCTCAAGCGGTTTTCAAGTAAAGAGCTAAAATGTAAAAATCGTTTTTCGAAAATTGCGCGAGCGACCTATCTAATGAATAGCCTGTTTTGATGGTTAGCTTGGTTAGGAACACGCATGGGAACATGCGTGAAAGTCTGTGAAAAAAAATTGACGGCATTGTTCTATGACAACGAACTATCCAAAACTTATATATTAAATTATGTATCAAAAACCGCCTCATTAGCAGGCAGATATACTGTATATTAAAACAATATTTTATTTATTGGACCTATAAATTTAGTTGGAAGAAGCTACGTGCCAATCAATTAGCAGCAGTTTTTTTCTAGTTTTTTTCACTTTCTGGATTTTAAGGGAATTTTCTGGAATTCTTGGAATTTCGGAAACCTCGTTTATAATCATAAGTATATGTCGCTGATAATATACTTATAATTATATACGAGATTTCTTACAAGGAAAGGTACCCAACCCGAACTCACCGATTTTGATGATTTTCATATATGTTGTAGAACATAAAAAAATAAGAGACACGTATTTTTTTTATTGGCTAATTTTCACTTTTAAGGGGTAAAAACCTCCCCTAAAGTTAACCCCCAAAAAGCGTTTTTTTTAAATATCTCGGCTTAAAATTAATATTTTTCAATGAAACAAATTGGAGGTTATTTCTTACAAAAAGAGCAAGTATTTCATGGTGATTTGAAGAGTAAGGGTAGCATCCCCTATTTTTTAGGGGTTGAAAACATATATTTTTTGGCATAATTTTATAATAAAAATGTTTAAACCGACTAAAAAAAATTGGAAAAAATGTTTAAACATCCTTAATAACAAA
>JAZHPH010000113.1:23500-52959 GCA_037356405.1 Nasonia oneida | reverse complement strand
TTTGTTATTAAGGATGTTTAAACATTTTTTCCAATTTTTTTTAGTCGGTTTAAACATTTTTATTATAAAATTATGCCAAAAAATATATGTTTTCAACCCCTAAAAAATAGGGGATGCTACCCTTACTCTTCAAATCACCATGAAATACTTGCTCTTTTTGTAAGAAATAACCTCCAATTTGTTTCATTGAAAAATATTAATTTTAAGCCGAGATATTTAAAAAAAACGCTTTTTGGGGGTTAACTTTAGGGGAGGTTTTTACCCCTTAAAAGTGAAAATTAGCCGATAAAAAAAAAATACGTGTCTCTTATTTTTTTATGTTCTACAACATATATGAAAATCATCAAAATCGGTGAGTTCAGGTTGGGTACCTTTCCTTGTTAGTGGTTTAACTTGGTGTTATTTTAAAGGTAGCACTATATATCATTTACCATAACTATAATGGGTTAACCGCAGGATCATCCTGATACCTGGATATTATCTACAGGAAGTGAAATTTTTTTTTCGGTACATTCGTTGTATACTTATTGGGTTGTATCATAGACCATGTCTCGCCATTCGGGAGGTGACTTTGATACCTAGACATTGTCTGCTGCAGTTAAAAATTTTTGTTGTTACATTCGTTGTATACCTCGTCAAAACGATGAACGTTGAGTCAATGCTGATTTCAATATTGATTTCAGTCTGAAATCAGCGTTGGTTCAATATTGAATCAACATTGAATTTGTCCGAAAACGCTACGTGGATTCAGCGTTGATTTCAGACTGAATTCAGTGCTAGATTTCAAAGTTCAATCAGGGTTGAAATAAAATTGTAAAAAAAAACCGCCAAGATGTGGGCTTGAACCCAAGACTTTTTGATTAGTAGACGAACGACTTGACCACTAAGCCATTTGGACACTTGCAATGTATACCTCATAATGTAACATACACGGAAACCTATAGGTGGTAAATAGTCTCGAAGCCGGGTACCTTCCCGAGAGCACAGAGAGGTCCAGTTGAGGGTCCAGTCCAGTATTATTATAAAAATCATGATAGAGTAGGTTAATTTTCGGTTATTCTCTATAGGATTCCGTTTATGTTACATTATGAGATAAAAGTGTCGAAATGGCTAAGTGGTCAAGTCATTCGTCTACTATTCAAAAGGTCTCGGGTTCGAGTTCAGGTTTTAGCGATATTTTTTTTACAATTATTTATTTCAACTCTGATTGAACCCTGAAATCCAGCACTGAATGTCAAAAAATGTCAAAATCATGAAACTCTATTATCTCACCAACGTTCACATGGAGTGGGAAAATGTTTCGGAGACTGAGGAGTACGCTTAATATGCGAGCGTCTGAAAAGTGCGGCGCTGGGTCGAGAGTAAGGTCTCGGCCTGCTGTACTGGTAGTATCGGGTTCAAATCTCGGCCGCGGATAAATTTTTGTGATATTCCATCGGCTTGCCGACTACGAGCGCGCGCTCTTTATTACCGGCTGGCAGAGCTAGGACCCGCACTGGCTCGCCGACTCGGAATGAGACTCTGACGCGAGAGCGCGCTCTTTATTACGCGAGCGCGGCTGGCAAAAAGAGGGGGTACCCTGGTGAGCTGGTAGCCGCTCGGAAAGGGAGTGAGCTGATAGCCGCAAAGAGTGGGGGTGAGCTGGGACCCGCATGAGCTGGTAGCCGCATGAGCTGGTACCCGCATAGCTTAACTACTTAACAATTTAAAAAAATAAAAATTAGACAGGGTAAAGATTAGAAATCTAGAATGTATAAACTGAGATTTTGAAAAAAAAAAAATGTATAAAACATCAATGTTGAATTGAAATATTGCGAAAGGTGATATTTGTAGGAATTTCCAAATTTAGGTTTTCAAAATTATACCTTTCCAATATTCTGGGACTTAAAATTTCACCTTTCGTTATAATTCAATTCGTAATTTTTGCCTTTCAAATATTTATTTTCCAAAATTTTTACCCTCACCCCATCACAAACACGACGTGTAAATCCAGAGAGTAAACAACAGCGTGCTCTACATCAGCGAACATCTTATGACCCTTGGTTCATAGGTGGACTAGAAACTGGGCACTGGCCAATCGACACCGTGATCCACGGAAAATCGATGAGCTCGTATTTAACTTCATGAGCTCTCGCTGTTCGAGTTCGAAGACGACTCCGTCCCCTGCCATGCCGACCTCCACATCTATGGTTGTTTGACTCGTACTTCAATCGCTTTAACGGCTACTATATGCTCTCTTTAAGACCTTATACCCTTGTTTCTTTGCAATGAGTCGACAATGAACGACAAGGTCTTCCTTCTTCTTCCGTTACAGCGGTTTCGGACAGCCTTCACATATTAGAGCAGCAGAGTTGGCCACAATTAACGAGCGCCGCAACGACGACTGCCGGAGCTGCTCCGACGAGCAGCAAATGACACTTGGCGCTCAAGACCATCAAGCCGAAAACGGCGCGTTAGACAACGAGAGCACGGGAACGAGTTTGCGACGGAACGTCTGATCCAGTTCGAGGACAAGGATGAGGCGATAGACGTTAACAAGGAGCCGACGCGGCCCCCTTAGGTCGGCAGTGTCGGAAGTCCGACCAACCTCAAGCTTAGAAAACGAGAGTATTTTAATACGCTCAGAGTGAGAGGGGAAAGCCGTCCGGCATAAAACCCCTCTCGAAAATATTACAAGCTGCGGAACAAAGAATTGTGGACTGTGTGTGTGTGTATCGTGGACTTGATCGACTCTCAAAGAGAGTTTTCACTTCGTGTCAGCGGCGCAGTTCCGCTGACTCAAGTCGGTAGCGCAGTTTTACTGACTTGCACGATTCGACGCGCGCGTAACCACGTTCGCGGAACCTGTTGCGACACGAGGTCGGCAGCGCTGTCGGCGAGCGCAGCAAGTCGCGAAGTCGCTTACTCAACTCGAGCACGGAGATGGCGCCACGGGTTCTACGTCGACCTCGCGGAGTTCGCTCGACGCCGTTTTCACGGCGGAACTCTTCTCCTCGGGTCTCGACGGAACAATTTTTTTATTATAATCTAAAAGGAGCTTTGCTTCATTGTAAAAACCTCTAAATATATCCGTGAAAGATTATAGCAAAGAAAAAATTTCAAGCCAAATTTAATAATTTGCAAAATTAATAAGTATTTTTGGAATCATATTGTCTTTACGATTCTTTTTTTACCATAAACCTTTGCTTATGGATAAAGTGTTTCATTGAATTTCTCCGTTTTCATTAAAAATGCGATAAATGTGCATATTTGTGTGAGGAATGATCGTTAAGTAATCAAAAAGCTGTTTTTAAAATAATATTTTTAAAAATTTAAACCTTTTTTTTAATAACCACTAGTAAGTATTCTGCTTTAATGTTATGATGTAATTACTCCTGATTTTAAAATAAAATTATATTGTAATAATGGTATAATATTTTATTATTGTTTGTGTTTCACATTTCTATTATTATAAATTTGTGGATTATATATATTTCAAAGTTGAATTATTGTCGAATTATAACGAGATTCAATTAAATATAAATTTAATCGAAAATTAAAATTTTTTCAATTGACTTCATTGAATTTCATTCAATTACCGATTAAAATTTGATTTTTTTTTTAACTAAAAATTAAAATATACATGGGGCATTTCGCACCAACTAAGACAAAGCTCTACCCAAAAATCATTTTTAGCAAGAAATTTTGTAAATGGCATACGGTTGAGTGGCACTTTTTCAAACTTCGGCTTCTGACGAAGCTGTAACATAATTTTTTGCCTTCTAAGCTGAAAAGGCTTTATTAAAATTTGTAACGGTTTAATTTTCCCCAAGAGACTGGATAGTCAGTCGTTTCCAGGATCAGGATAGGGGAAAGGAGCAAAAAAAGAGTCTGATTTTATATTTTCGACAATAACAAAATATATTTCTTAGTTAAACATTGGCATTTGGAATCAGTTGTTAAATCCCGGCTAAAACAGAAATCAATTATGCGTCTTGTTAAAAATACTTCGCCTTTACAAGTAGAATTGTTTAAACTAACGCGGTTAACAATTTACAGGATCATATACGCGATTTCGTGACAAGAATGATTCGGTGTTCGCGGCTGCGGTGTATCCGTTCGGTGGCGGTATGACGGGTCGGTGGCGGATTTTGAGGTTAGGAATTCATTCGGTACGGTGGAGTCATGTGCGCACGGCTACGCCGATCCGAATGTATCGTGTAACAACGATTTCGACCGCTCTGTGTGCGCACAGTAACGGTCGGGATAGTGTCACGGTGTTTTGAGGTTATCCCTCAGATTTGTGGAGTCGTGAGCGCACGGCTTCACAAATCTTCGTCGTTCGTCTCTTTCCTCCCTTTATCCTGTGTGCACACAGAGATAAAGCGAGTCGTGAGATGTCGGCGTATGGCTGACTTCGTTGGTTAGGAATTTACCTTTGTTTCATCAGGACGTGAGCGCACAACCGGGCGAATCGCCGGCGGAACTATTGTTACTCCCTTAACCCTGTGGGCTCACAGTGGCAGAGGGAGGCAGCAATGTGTCGGAATGTAGATTAGGATTTTACGGTGGCACCTGGTGTCGCCCACGTGTGCTCACGAAGACGAGGCTCGGTGTCGTTCGGGTGTTTCGGGTTGCCTCGTGTGCTCACGATGGCAATTCGGAGTTTCGGGTTTCGGTTCGTCGGCGTAGGTCTATCTCTCGCTGTGTGCGCACGATACTACCCGGAGTGAAGCTCGAGTAGAACTGCTCTTTGCGCCGCGCGATCTGCCTTATGAAGGCGCGCGGCGCAGATGTGTATAGGTGCGCCGCTCGCGCCGGCTGCCGCGCTCCGTTCTCGTGCGGACTCGCCCTGCGGATGTTGCGCGCGCGCGCTCAATCCGCGTCGTGCGAATTTGCCTTTCATTTGTTGAACGCGCGCGCTCGCTGCGCATGCCGCGTCTATTGCGGCCGCCTTCACACGTATTTACATGTGCGAGACTCGTGTCTCGTCACAAATTGTTTTAAATAAACTTTAATAAAACTCACTTGTTAACTTGTATTATTGAACATTTTATTAAAAAATATTATTTTTCAGAGTATAACATTTTACAAAAAAAAGTATATCCACGTCTATAGTGAAAAATGCTTCCCTGAGGAGCTATGAATTAATTAATTTGTGCTGAAAACCCAAAAATTGCCAAAATTGACATTTTTGGCTCCCTACCATTTTGGTAAAAAGTAATTTAAAAATCTGAAAAAATTCAGGTGCATTGGAAACTGTTTTTGGAACATATTTAACTTAAGTTTAAGAAGAAAAAAATTGTTTAACTTCGATTTGACAGAGTACCACCCACACACACACACACACACATATATATATATATACATATATATCAGTATAACATTAATTCATAGGGAAGGGACTTTAATGACGTGTAACGACACCCCTTTAAAAGGAAGCAAAAGTATTGAGAAAAAACGGTTTTTACATTTTATCTTTTTCCTTGAAAACCGCTCGGCACAATCGTTAAAAATTTTAGCAGCAGATAGTTTTTTTTATGGTAAATCACCAAATAAAATTTTGAAGCATTTGACTACATTGTTTCAGAGATATAAGGAATCAAAAAATTTTCAAAAAAAAAATTAAAACCTTGATATCTTAAGGTAGTTCACCAGAATATTAATTTTCTTAGGATATCTCTCAAACTTTTTTTACATGTTCAATTAAGTGTCCTCTACAACGTGGTTTTTTTACCCCCCAAGCGACATTATTTTTAGAGATATTGAACCTTGAAATTTTGTATTTTAACATGGGAAGCCTATACCGAGTCAGAATTTTGAGGACGTTTAGTTGAATTGCGAAGGGAGTTTTTTTAGAATATATTTTAAAAACTAGCTTATGATGTAAAATAGCAATACAAATCATGGAGAAAAAGTTGGATAGGGCAAGCGAGGCTTTTTTTTAAGATACAACAATTCAAAGTTTTCATCCCATGCTATCAATATATCTATATAGGTGCGCAGCGTTCCTCTCTCTTACAAGTTTTGAGAGTATTTTGTGCTCTAAACAATTTATATCACTCAAGTGCAATAAGGCCTTCTTAAGTCCGTAATCAAAGGACAAAAAAAACTTATTTTTTTAAGTATTTGATTAATTATTTAAAAAATAAGTGGTCAAATCACTTGAAATTTTAATGGAATATAGTTTGATACGTGACCCATCGACATGATTTTTTTCGTGAGGTTAATTGTTTAGTTTAAGAGATAAAAATTTAAAAAAAATCACCTTTTTTATTTTATTTGCCGAACAAAGCGGTCGATCCGAGGACCAAACAAAGAAAAGTAGATAATTTTATTCTCTTTCAAATGCATTTTAGCTGAATTGTTTGTAACAATGGGATGATCGAAAAAAACTCAAAATAGTGTTTTTCAAAAATCAAAAAATGGCCATAAAAAAATGTTTCACACCGTAGCCTTCCAACTCCTTCTTCAAGTGTTGGTTGTCGAACTCCTTGCCGTTATCGGTTAGAAAATATTCAGGGGTTTCCCACCTGAATAAAATCAACTCCTCAAACGCTCTGGCTACTGACTTCGCATCCGCCTTCCTCAACGGCTTCAATTCAATCCAGCGCGTAAACAAATTTTGGAACACGACTAGATATCTGAATCGATTTTTGCTCGGAGGAAACTCGATACGCCATCCTTGGTACTTCTCCGGGAATTTTTCAACTTGCTCTCGCAGTTTCAAATATTCCGGATCTTGTACCTCCTCGAAAGCGGCAACAGCGTCCTCGCCATTGTCGTCGCTTCGGGATAGCACATCCGGAAAGTGATTTCGTTCACCTTTTCGATAAATCACGTCAAATTGCCACTGTTGCAACTCAATTGCCCATCTTGCTAGGCGACCGCTGGGATCTTTCAAATTCCTCAGCCACTGCAGACTTTTGTGGTCTGTTATCACGCTGAAGTCGTACCCCTCTATGTACGGCCTCAGTTTTCTGATAGCCCAGACCACTGCCAAACACTCTTTCTCCGTCATTGTGTAATTTCTCTCGGCAGAAGTTAGTACACGACTGATATACACTATCGGGTGCTCGCCATCGTCATGGTCTTGAGTCAGAACGGCCCCGATAGCCGCGCCACTGGCATCACATTGCACTTTGAACGGCCTTGTAAAATCAGGCCGAGCAAGTACCGGGGCCACGGTGAGCGCGTGTCGGAGAGCTTCAAAAGCCTCTTGTTGCTCATCTCCCTACTCCCATTTCTGTTCTTTTCGCAACAGTCGGACGAGCGGGACTTTATGCTCGGATTCGGGCTCGATAAAGCGCGAATACCAGCCCAACATGCCCAGAAATCGTCTCAATTGTTTGTCGTTTTTCGGTGCCGGAAAGTTTTTCACTGGCTCTACTCTTTCGGGATCAGGACGCAGTCCCTCCTTGTCCAGTAAGAAATCCAGCCACCTGATCTGCGAACAACAGAATTCGCACTTCTCCTCATTCACGACTAGCCCCGCGCCCGTGAGTCGCTTCAGGACAAACTCGAGCCACTCTAGGTGCTCTTCGAAAGTCTCCGTGGCGATCACCAGGTCATCGAGGTAGACGAACACTGGTGGCTCGCACGCAGGCCCAAACAAAGCATCGATTAGTCTCTGCTGGGTCCTGGGCGCGTTACACAGACCGAACGGCATACGCTTAAACTGCCACAGGCCTGAGCCCGGCACAGAAAAAGCCGCATACTTCCTGCTCTCTGGCGACAACGGGATCTGATAATAGGATTGCTTCAGGTCGATCTTTGATAGATAACGAGCACTGCGTAGCCTATCTGTAATCGAGTCCATATTAGGGATTGGATGCTCATCCTTAATAGTGACTCGATTCAGATCTCGATAATCGACGCAAAACCTCCATGTTCCGTCGGCTTTGCGGATCATGACAGGTGCGCTCGTATAATCGCTCGCCGATCTCTCTATGAGTCCTTCAAGGAACAATCTCTCAACTTCCTCGACCGCGGCTTGCTGTTTTGCTGGAGATTCACGCCGAGGCTTATGCCGAATCGGCGTGAAGTCCATCAGCTCGATATGGCGCTCCGTAAGATGCGTGAGCCCTATCGATGAGCTTTGGTCTTTAAGGATCCCTTCCACTAGCTCTCTCACCTCCGTACGCTCCTCCTCCGTGATAGTCGACAGGCCGGCACACTCCGCGTACACGGTAGCTTCCTCTTTGTTGTTTGTATCAGCAAATGGTCGCCACTCGCCCTCTTCCGTACGCCACAAACCTCTTCCCAGTCGCACGTCGCAATCGAACTTCTTACAAAATTCCATTCCGAGGATCATTGGTTGTTCGAGCGACGGTGCGGCTTTGAAAGATATAGCTTGTTCTTTGCCTCCAATATCGAGTATCATCTCCAATTCTCCAAGCACTGTCACAAGCTTAGTCGTGCTCTTCGTTAACCGCTCCCGAAATATCTCGGCGATTTCTGGGCCAATCAATGATAGAGTTGCCCCAGGATCGAGCAGTGCTTGATACACATGCCCGCCTAGGCTCACTGATAGGAAATTTCTATTTTTCGTGTTTGCTCCGACTACCACCTCTCCCTAATCCGCACTTTCCCTTGTGCTAATGCCTGGTACAAAGGGCGGTTTCGGCGAGCTTTGAAGTTTTTCGCTCCTCGCAGCGTTCCGTCTCTCGCTCTCTTTCTCTACTCCTGACGGTTTGAACCATGGGCAGCCTCTAATGTCTAATTGGACTGCGGTCAGGTCCCACCTTCTCCTCTCTCCCTTCTCGCTTTCGCTCAGTAACCTCTCCTCAACCTTTCTCAACTCGGCAAACCGGCGCGCTTCTTCCTCGTCTTTCCTCTCGGTTTCGTCGAGCTTTACGAGTGGCTGAGCGAACGTAACTCCTCTAGTCTCCTTTCCTCCCGTTCTTTCTTGTTCTGTGGGCGCCGGTTTCTTTATTTCTGGGCCCCCAACTTCAAGTTTCCCAGAGCTGTAGTTATCAAACGACAGTCGGGGCACGAGAGTAAAGTGACGCCTTCTCGTCCGCACCACTGACAATAGGTCTTAGGGGCATCCGTAATCCATGGTGCAGGAGTCGAATTCGCCGTCGGAGGGGTTGTGCAGTTCCTCGAGGTGTGCCCCTTCTCTCTGCATCTGTAGCAGACTACTTCGGGACACTGTGAGGCGCGATGACCTACACGGTGACACGTGAAGCACGCGCCGAGAAACTCTACCGCGCTCACGTTGGTCAGTCCTAAGGGCGATTTACCCGCCCCCGCCGCTGGATTCCCTCCAGTGCGTGGCTGATTTCCTCCGCCCTTCTGTTTATTGCCCGAATCCTGGCTCGATGCAGCATCTTTTCCCGTCAGCTTTGATTTATTACCAGAGCCGGCGTTAGTGCTTGCACTCGCGACTTTTTCCGACTCAGAAGCGGACGCTGAAGTCGTAGCTTTCTTCGCTTTCGACTTCTTGCCCTTCTTCGGACTCTCCTCACTCTCTTTCTCCTTTTCTACCGTCTCGACTGCAGCGACCTTGGGCTTAGTCACCCCTCCTGTATATGCCGCGCCGGGAACGTGCATCTTCTTGGCTGGCAATGGCGGAGCATATCGACTGTCCAAGTCTCGCTGCTTCTCCCACCGGCGACCATACTTCTCGAGATCTTCCAAGCTATCAATGAGCTTATCGCCGATAGCCTTCCGATACTCGGGTAGAATATTGCGATACGCTATCTGCAACAATTCTCTTTTGGATGGAGGTCGATGGAAGCGTGACACAATGTAGTCAAATTTGGCGAGAAACGTTGTGATTTTCTCACCTTTGTGTTGCGTCCTCCTCCTCAAATCCTCCATTAAATCTTCCCTGATATATTCAGTGACGTAGCGGTGCCTGAATTCTCGACAAAACTCCATCCACGTCTGAATTTTCTCTCTCTTGGCTCGGAACCAACGGCCCGCCTCGCCCTGGAAAATACAAGGCAAGACGTTTATCCAATCGATATCAGAAGCTCGAGTACCTCTTCGGCAATCACTTAACCTCTCCAAAAACTCTTCTGGGTCCTCGTTTCGGCCTTCGCCAGAAAACTGTAAACTCCAGTCCTTGAGTTTTTTGGTGATATCTCGGGCGCTGTCCATCCTCTCATTCCGAGAATCTCGCACCGAGAGTCTTCCCGTCGACGCATGATTCGAGCTATGCTCGAATTCGCTGTGGCTGCCGCTCAATAGACTCAAGCTTCCTCTTGGACTTTGTACTCTCGCGGCACTCTCTCTCCTTCCTCCCTGCCCCAGCTCGCTTCTCCGGGTCCTATTCGCGCGACTCTCGCTCGCGTGAGGGACATCCGACTGACTCTCCGAACTCCTGTCGGTTGGCCTCGTTCTGTCGAAGAACAGTTTTCTCTCTTCTCTCTGGTTCTCTGACTGACTAACGGGCTCCGCAATTGTTTCCTTCCCCCACCTTTGACACTGTGATGTTGGCCGTTTTATAACCTGCGTCGAGGTTCGCCGGAGACTTTCCGGTCTCATCTCTTCCTCTCTACGCAAACTGTTTTGCTGGCGAATCACTTGGCGCGCCTTGTTCAATGCTTCTTCACGCACTTGTTGTAGATTGCGTTGATGCCGTCGTCGCACTTCTTCTTCCTCTACCTCTATATCGAATTCATTCATCGCCTGATTACAAACGCGCTGGCCCTCAAGTTCGAGCTCCTGTTCAAGAGCCCTCTCTCTGGCTTGCTCGTAGGTCATTCCGTTCGCGCGGAGTTCCCCTATACGAGTCACGCGTTCATTCAGGCGTTCGTTCGTTTCCCGATACCGATTCTCACTCTCTCTTTCGCTATCGGCCGAACTTCTTCCCGCTCTTGAGCTTACTGACGAGCTTTCCTCATTTCTCTGCTCGTTGCAGTTGGCTGTCGCAGAAACACTTCCTCCTGCTAATGTGGTCGATGGTGTATACCATCGCTCTCTTCCTAGCGAAGGTCGTCTTTCGGCGACAGGAACCCTGCACGGAATTTCTCTGATTGTGAGTCCCGGCCACATAAGAAAAAAACACTCACACAACCACACCCACACACCTAAACGAGTTAGTAACATTTGCGACGCTGTGCCTTCCAGCACAGGTGCGCAACACCTAACGCCTCGTACGCGCCAAGATTTTTCTTTAATCGCGGGATTTAGCGTAATCGCCGACGTTTGGGAGAACGTGGGGAAAGAAGGAAGAAGTAATCACACAAGTTATTAAGTTATATTGCACGTATATTTGGCCCAGCCCTTCCCTACAACGTGGTGGCCGTAACCGCCCACGCACAGTAGCCACACAGGGCTCGCAGTCACACCTCTATTCTCATATACACGCGCGCGCCTCGAAGCTCTCGCCTCTGACGTCGCGCAGTCTGACCCGTCTGCTCTCTCTCTCTCTCACACACCCGTATTTCGGCTCGGCGCAACCCGCTCGAGTAGCTACGCGGCCGGCGCGCTCTCTCTCTCCCTCTCTCTCTCTCCCGTACGTATAATTGCGAGCACCGCTCGCTTACCGCGGCGTCGTCGGCCGAACCAACGCGGTCCCCCCTCTCTACTCTCGTGCACGCACACACGTAGCTGCGCGCTCACCAACAGCTCGCGCCAGCGGTCCTGGCACGGCGATGCCTGAACCGACGCCAGCGTAGCGATCTGCTTTCCCCCCTCTCTACTCCGATTCCGATCTGGTGAAAGCCCCGGTGGTCAACGCTGGCTCCATGGAGTTTAGGGGGGACCAAACTCACTTAGAAGCCGTAGAAGGTTATCACCTGATTTCTGCTGCATGTAGAGACGCAGGTAATATAGAAATTGAGGTTGATACAGACAGGGATAAGAGAGCTGTATGCATAACGCAAAGGAATGCGCACTTGGATCGCCTTGGCAGCAGAATCGATGAAATGATGCAACGATGCCAAGGAGGGCTGACGACTGCCAGTATACTGGTGGGATAAAGAAATTGTCACAGCCCGCAAAGAGTGTCATCGAACCAGAAGACGGAAACAACGGGCTCGGAAGAAATACTATAAGACTGGTCGTGGTAGAGAAATAGTAGACGCCCTTAATAAAGAAATGAAGGATGCTAAACGGATACTCAAGAAAAAATCCGAGAAAATAAACGACGGTGCCTAAAAGAGTTACAGGACGAGGTTTAGCTGGATCCCTAGGAGCGACCGTACCAAGTGATAATGAAGAAGATAAAGATAGGTTATATGCCCCCTTCTAAGAGCCCGGAATTGCTGGATTGTATTGTGACCACATCGTTCCCCCTTCAACTGGAAGCTATTTCTGAAGCGGAGGCAAATGACGAAATCATGCCAACAATTACCACAGAGGAATTACTGGCTGCATACAAAAGAATCGGGAACAACAAGGCTCCAGGCCTGGATGGCATACCCAATATTGCATTGAAACAAGTTATACAGGCACGCCCCGATGTCTTTGTGGACTTGTACAATTCATGTCTTGAAAAAGGGACGTTTCCTAAGAACTGGAAGAAGCAACGCCTGGTGCTACTACCAAAAAGAGATAAGCCACCTGCAGAACCTGCCTCATACAGACCACTCTGCATGCTGGAAACCCCGGGCAAGATTTTAGAGTTTAATTGTCTATACAGGATCCTTTGGCTATGCACATGGGTAGTCTTGTTATACCAACAAATCCAAGTATATAACCTTTCTCTAGAAAATTGCACAGAAATTCCTGCAGCCCTAAAAACGGTAAGGAGAGAGGGTGGTTCGGAAGAATCAAAATACGTGGGTGATCGAATGACTCTATATTCTAGTTAAACCTTTTACAATCGCAAATAGAGATCCGCACTAATTAATAAGATAGCCCGTAAACACAGATAACTGTAACAAATAGATATCCGTACATAAAATGATACCCCGTATAACTCGCGTGCTCCTCAAGTCTCGAGGAACAACCAGTGGGCAGTGAACACATTCAATAACATACTTCGTCACACACTCACTTTCACACTTTGTCGAACGCTAGTTGGCTTCTCTTTCGAAGTTTGACATTTCCATACATCCCCTATCCACCTAGGTGATTAGGGACTTAGGATCAAATACGTCTTCTTTATTATGCATCTTCCAGCTGTCTGCTTCCTGCAACATCGTCTGGTCATCTACTTTGAGCAGCATCGACCGGTCATCCTCTAGATAGACTTAGCATCAATACCTACGTTCCTCTGCATCGGGTAAGGGAGTCTTGGCTCAACTCAGTTACCTACGTTCTTCAGCATCGGTTTGAGGAGCACTTAGAGGTACTCAACCCTAGCTCCTACATTCCTCTGCATCGGGCAGGGGAGTGAGAGCTCAACTCTGTGACCTACGTTCCTCTGCATCGGTCCGAAGAGCGTTTGGTATCTACTACTTAGTGGCTTTCGTATAGCAACATTTTACTCGTTTCTTTCGCCTTGACTTTCCCTTCTTTTCTCTTCGTCATTTCTAATCTTCTTAAGAACGGTCCTTACGTAGTTGTTTAATGCGTACCAACTATCCTCCGACGTCAACATAGCTGTCATCATTGACTTCGGTGTCACTCTGGACTGGAGATAACATTCGAGTTCTTCACGCTGCATTTGGTTCTGCGAACAGTCACAGAATACATGAAGAAAGCAGACATGACCCTGATAATTGTAAAAATCAAGGAAAACAAAGTAGAAACGTGTGAATTCTGCAATGACACAACTCATACAATAAAAGATTGCCTAGATGTAACATACAAAAGATGTAACCAACGGGGACATGTGTTGAAATACTGTCCAATAATAATGGATAGAAAATTTTTAATGTGTGCAATTTGTAATAAAAATGATCATGAAGCTGAACAATCTGAAGAAGCTAAAATATTAATAGCACAACATAGAACAAAAAAATGTCAACAGGATATCCAATGCCAGATTTGCAACGAAAAAGGTCATTCATGAAAATACTGCCCCAAATTAATGGCTCAGCAAAAAGCTACGAATAATTCCAACGCCTCATATAAAAATCAAAATCACAACATAATAGTAACTATAGAAAGAACAACAATTATAATAACCAGAACAGAAATTCAAATAATCCTTATTGGAAACCGATAAGTTGCGAGTATTGTAAAGTGAGAGGACATTCGATACAAGAGTGCAAAAAATTTAGAAAATATGGCTCAAAGGCGGAAAAATTGCAGTTATTGTAAAGAAGAGGGACACACAGTAGAACGTTGTCAAGGAATCAAATCACTGGAATCAAGAGCAAATAAATTTTGTAGCTATTGCAAAAATACGAACCATACGGTAGAGGAATGCCTTAAATTGCAGAATCAGCAAATGAATCGTGTAGGAAACGAGTAAAGCCTACTCGGGATGAGTGGACGAGAAATAATAAAGCTAATGCACTCGAAACAGATTATGACACAGCAAATTCAATAAAAACTAGTGATTTCTATGAACAAAATGTCTCAAATACAGAGAAGTCGGAGAAATGCGATAACGAAGTGAACGTTACAAATACTGAGAAACTAGAAGTATATTATATAAAATTATATGATCGATTAGAATATGTCAAGATTACGAATCCGTATACAATAAAATCATGCAGCTTGCTCGTTGATAGTGGCGCACAGATAAATATAATTAAATTAGGGCAAATTTCTCCGACGGTGCAATTACAAGATAAACAAATATTGTTGACAGGGATAAAGAGCAAGCCTATAAAAACTTTGGGAATAGTTATTTAATTATTTTGAATTGAAAATATTTTGATTTCCATGTATCACCAGAGGAATTTGGCATTTCGTATTATGGCATTTTAGGAATTAAATTACTCAGAGAAAGTAAATTACGTTTAGATGGAGGATATTTAGAGATAAATGATATAAAATTGGACAAAGTGGACCAATTAAGAAGATATACACGTATATCGAGCAAGTACAAAACAAGAATAAGAATGCAAAAGTGGACGTAAATAACGATCAAAAGAAATTTCTTAATAGAATTTTAAAAGAAATCATTGATAAAAATGATATATATGAAGGCTTAAAAGAAAATAAGTGGAGCGAGAGTAAAACTGAAAATAAATGTAAAGAAAATATAACTCATCAAAGTAATAAGCAAAGCAGTGTAAATGAGAGCATGGAGCAAGAGGCAGACAATTTCGACAATACAAAAGATTTTGGAAAAAGTGAAATAGTGATAGAAAATACTTTTTATGATGATGTGAAAACAGTCTTGAATACAATAACTAAAGAATATGAAGTTAGTAATGATACTTACGCGGAAATAATAAATGAAAATAATAAAGAGGAAAACAAGTCAGAAAATTTTAGAGAATTTTCGGAATTCGATAAAAAGAATATTAAAAATTTCATACATAACATTAACGTAGGATTGCAAGAGGAGCAAAACTCGCAAGAAATCAATGCAAAAGCAGAAGAATGTGATTTCAAGGACATATTAACAACAATGAAAGAAGCTGGAGAAAAATTATCAAAAACTGAAGAAAAATTGATGTTTATGGAAAAGAATATCAATATATATCATTCGATATTGACTATACTCCTGAAGGAGCTCAATTAGTGGATAAACTGGGCATAGAGGAGAGTTTAATTTTAAATATAGAAGCAATCCATGCATTAGAGAAAACTAAACAAGGCAAACTCAAGAAGTCTTATAGGCAGAAAGTATTACGAAAGAAATTACAGAAAAAAAATAGTGGTAAGAGGATTCAAGAAAGAATTGAACGAATCACAAATAAAAATCCAGATATGTTCTGGATCGAAGGAGGTGAACTAAGAAGGAAGTAACGTGTAACGTGGAACAACATGAAATATATTCAACAACAGATAAACCTATTTATGTAAAGCAGTTTCCATTAGAGCACAAAAAGAGAGAGATTGCCATCAGTGAAACAAAGAAATCAGTTATAAATAAAGCAATCCCAAATACAAAAAGCCCATTCAATGCACTGGCATTAGCCGTGCCAAAGAAAGAACTTGTAACGGGAGAGAAGAGATACAGGTTAGTGATTGATTACAGGGCACTAAATCAGGTCACTATAGCGGACCCTTATTTACTTCCAAATTTTAACGAAATTTTAAATCTTATAGGAAATAAAAAGGAATAGTAAAAATGAGACCTTCAGATATAGAAAAAACTGCGTTTAGTGTACAGCCATTGGGAAGATTTGAATTTCTTGTTTTACCGTTCGGTCTCAAGAACTCTGTTAGGACATTTCAGCGAGTGATAAATACAGTCCTAGCCGAATACAATAATAAAATATGCTACAATTATATTGACGATATTATTATTTTTGGAGATTCAACGGAAGAATTGAATGAAAAATTGAATCTAATAGCAGAAGCATTGTTAGCAGCAGGAATAAAATTAGAACCAGAAAAATGTGAATTTGGTACAATAGAAGTTTTTTTCTTAGGGCATATAATTAGCGAAGTTGGGATAAGGACGTATGAAAAGAAAATAGAAGCCGTCAAAAGGTTTCCTATACCTAAACATGTAAAGAGAGTAAGACAATTCTTAGGATTTGCTAAATATTATAGAAGACTTATAAAAAACCTTGCCGATATTACAAAGCCATTAACAATATTATTACAAAAATATAGACCGTTTATTTGGAAAGAAGAACAACAGACAGCTTTCGATAAACTAGTAAATATGTTATGTTCTGCACCAGTTTTACAATACCCACAGTTCGACAAACCATTCATAATAACAAGTGACGCAAGTCCTGGGATGTGTTATTTCTCAAGGCAAAATAGGCAAAGACAGACCTATAGCTTATGCATCTAGATTATTGCAACCAGCTGAAATGAAATATGCAACGTATGAGAAAGAGGCTTTGGCAATTATGTATGCCATAAAAATTTTCAAATTTATGATTGTAACATATCACAAGCCATTAGTATGGTTAAAATCGGCAGATAATAATGAAAGAGTACAAAGATAGAGATTAAAATTGTTAGACTATGAGTATAAAATTACATATAAAGCTGGAAAGCAAAATACGATTGCAGATGCATTGTCACGAAATCCAGTGGCGAAAGTTGGAATATGTGATAATTTAATTAACAATTTGGATAAATCACTAGATGAAAATACAGCTAAATTATTAAAAAATAGAAATATTTATTGGGATAAAAATCTAGATAGTAATGAGATTGAGGTATTAGAAAAAGGAAAGAACAAAATTTTTGTATTATGTTTAAATACAGCTGAATCGACAATAACAATTAAAACAAAGCTTATTAATTTATTTAAATTATTAGGAACTATATGCTAGCAAAAGAATCATACGATATTTAGTATATTGAAAGATATAAAAATAACAAATATAAGTTGGGAGGAAATTTTAAAAGATATTTTTAACGATACGAAGATTAGAGTTATTATTTGTTTAAATAATATAGTTTATATAGAAATTGATAAGAGATATAAAATATTTCAAATGTTACACGCGACTAAAATAGGGGGACACTCTGGTATTAATAGAACGTATAATAGGATTAAAGATAAATATTATTGGGAAAATTTAAAACTAGATATTCAAAAACGGATACAAAGATCTGAGGAGTGTCAAAGAAATAAGCTGAAAAGAATAAAAACTAAACAACCTATGATTATCACCGACACGCCTTTAAAAACATTTGATAAAATTGCTATGGACATAGTCGGACCGGTAAATGTTACTAAAAATAACAATAAATATATTTTATCTTTACAAGATCAATTAACAAAACTTATAGTAATTGTATCTTTGCCTGATCAAACGGCAGAATCAGTAGCAGATGCTCTAATAAAAAAATTTATATGCACTTTTGGATCACCTAAACTTGTACTCACGGATAAAGGAGCAAACTTTACAAGTAAATTATTAAAACAAATATCTCGAAGATTCAAATTCAAAAAGGCAGAAACCACGGTTTTTTCATCTTAGTCAAATAGCTCGTTAGAAAGAGCACATCATCCGCTGTGCGAATATCTAAAGAACTTTGCTTCAAAGAAAATGGAGTGGGATGAATTATTGGAATTCGCTTAATTTAATTACAATACTAGCGTCCATACTAGCCATACATTTACACTGCATGAACTAGTTTTTGGTTATCCAGCTAGACTTCCATCTAATGAACCATTAAAGAAAAATGAACAATAGCCTACTTTTAATGGTTGTTTGGAAAATTGAATAACGAAATTAAAAGAAATTACAATGATTGCTCGAGAAAATTTGATTAATTCAAAAATGAAATCGAAAGATTATTATGATCGTTACGTAAATCCAATAGAACTAAAAATTGGCGATAAGGCATGGTTAATAAAAGAACCAAAACCAGGAAATTCAAAAAGAATCATAACCTGAGGCCATACGAAATAATAAAAGTCAATGAAAATAGTAATGTAACTATAAATTATAACGGAAAACCAAAAACTGTTCATGTAAATAAGTTAAGCCGTTGCCATACATGATTCTAAAATAGTTTTCTTTCTAGGAAACTTGGACACAATGATTTCTGAAATTATTTCAATTTTCGCAATTCTTAAAACAAGTCAAGCTATAGTAGGATTCGATTGCGGGATATCTGATCCAATCATCACCACGTACTCTCTACTTGATTCGGGGGAGTGCGATTTCTATCAAGAAGATGTAAACGCGACAAACGCCACCATAAAACTACTACAATTGGCAGAATTAAAAAAAGTAAGAGTAATACAATGTAAGATAGAAATTAAGCGTACGATACATCATTGCGGAATGTTCAGCCTATAGGTGCGGTAGAACAAGGCGTACAAGAATATATTTATGATATAAGCCATGATAATTGTAAATCAATCCATGAAACGGGAATATTCAAATATGATAATTTTCTACTATAGCTAATTTGAAAGTATACTCAACCAAATCAACAGGAATCCAACTTGCGGGAAGTATTATAGAAAAGAAATGCACAGGTGCAGAATATTCGGATAGTTTAGGTTCATGGGGTGATGTTTTAGTACAGGGACTTATAAAAATTACACTTTTAGAGGAATATGCAAATGTAAGCTTAGATAATGATAAAATAAGATTAAGTTCAGGGACAGTATGTAAATTGTCGGAGCAGCATTGTATTGATATACAAGCTAGCCATACGTTTTGGTCAGTAATAAATACTGATAGTTGTTTCAAAAATAAGTATGACATATTATATGGAGGAGTAGCTACAAAAATAATTTCACGAAATCACGAGACAGTTTATACAATAAGTAATAATGAAATATCGTTCGCGTTAACTAGTAGAGAAAAGATAACGATTTGCGGTAGGATTTTATATAAAACAGAAGATCCGAAATTGTTCATTTGCGAAGAAATTGATAATCAGTTATTAATTCAGGAAGATATGCTTAATAAAAAGCCTATAGTTAATTTTGATCTTTTTACATAAATTCAAAATTTGTATACATAGAAAAAGATTTTAGGGGTCAGTTTAGAAATTTATATTTAAATATGCTAAACGAAGAATGTGAATTAGAAAGAAAAGTTATTCATAATTTCTTTTATCTCGCATCTATTTCACCCGATGAATTTGCCTACAACATTATGCAAAAACCTGGGTATATTTCCAGACTAGCAGGCGAGGCTATACACATCATTACGTGCACGCCAGTCGAAGTAAAGATTTATCATACTGACTATTGTTATACACAACTGACAGTCTCATCAGGAAACAAAACAATATTTCTCATGCTAAAAACCCGAATACTGTTAAAGAAAGGTACGCAGATAAACTGCAACTCTATCGTACGTACCACAATATTTTAAAATTGTCGATAATTGGATCAATCTCATGCCTGCGCTAAGAAAAAGCAATAACATCATCAAGACTTTGAAACCGTCAACCAAAATCGTATGGCAACCAGAAAAGTTAAGTTCATTGGCAACCAGTGGAATTTATTCACAAGATCTTTAAAAACTATAATGTTTCCGGCAACAGCATATAATGTTTCCGATGGAAAGAGCATCCTTACTTAACGCGATAGCCAGAGGAATGCAAGGAGAAGAAACAGTTCAAGGAGGTTTAATAGCCAATCTATTACCCAAAAATATGTTGATGAATATTGCTGGAAGCACCTGGAATCGTTTTATAGATAAACTGGTCAAATTTGGATAAATCAGCTCAGCAATAATAATGATATTTATTATCATCCATACAAATTCTCAAGATATCCAGCTACAAGAAATAGTGGTGAAAAATCATATTAGCCCGAAGAAAGAAATATCCCCACCTATACCTATCCATCCACCCAATTCAAGGACCTGTACAAATCAACCAATAGAATCAAAAGTAAAATCTAAACCGGAATTGAATATATCATTATTTTCATTGAAGCCATTCTAGAATAGGCAGCTGTAATTATAATTGGTAAATATTCAAACCCTTTACTGTTATTCTACGTAAACAATAGGACATCTATATTAATGTTTGATATATTTATATTGCTAGGATTTTAGAATAGATTAGGGTATAATATAAATTTAATTTCTAATTTAAAATAAACTAATGTTCTTTTTAATTTAAGTTATGTAACTACGAAGAATAGTAGATTTAATAATGTTAATGTAAATGAAATTCCAGAATATTCATACAAGTTGATAATAAATTAAACAAAATATTACGAGCAGAAACAACTACGTCAGAATTCAAATCAAATATTCTAGGATTTTATGAAAATTAAAGGATGTTGCTAAGAATTTAATAAGTTGCGTATATAAATAATCAAAATTGTTTGTTAATCTGTGGTATAATTAAGTTGCTATTGTACTAATAGGCAACCAGCTTGTCGGGGGCGTGTCCTGAGACGTATTGTAATATTTAGCAATAAGTCTGTAAGCACAAAAATGATGAGTGCGTATAATAAGTAGCTCAGCGGAGTTAACGAATACGCCCGATTACGATATCGATCTAACAGTATAAAGAATAAATTCTTAATTAAATCTACAATCGTGATTTATATCTTATTATTATCCCTGCACACAACTAGCCGATTGTTCCTGACAACACTAGCAGCAGAGCGGATAGCAGAATCAATGCAAAGTAAGTACAATAACATATTAATAGATCGGGTCGTGACTTAACACAGGTGAGAAAACACCCAGCCGTAAAAAGGGACGCCATCTTTGCCTTTATCGACCCTTGGTAAAGGTGCTTAACTTTATCTTCTATGCCCCTGAACCCCGCGGTACCACCGTCAAGCAATGCTTCGCAGGGGGGGGGGGGGGCAAAAGACTTTTGCCTGCTTCTGGTTGATGTGGTCGTCATCACTATAATCATCCTTTATTTTCTGCGTCGCACACACACACGTACATACTCAAACTCTTCGTCTTCTTCTGTCTTCTTTGTCTTTTCTGACTTTCTTGAGAATGTCTGCTGCATAGTTGCTGACTGCGCACCATCCATCCTCTATAGTAAGCATAGCCGTCATAATCGACTCAGAAGTTACTCTGATCTGAAAATAACTCTCAAGTTCTTCTCGCTCCTGATGATATTATGAACACTCGCAAAAGACGTGCTGAACATCCTTTGTTACATCCAAACATATTAGGCAGTTCGGACAGTCGTCTAGTTCCCAATGTCTTCTTCCAATCCGGTCTTCTATCCTTAGTATAAGGCGATGAGTCTATCGTACCCTGCCACTAGCGTCCCATCTTGTTTGCCATTCAGCCATCGTCTTCTTTCTTGCGGCATGCCAGATCTCTTTCTGGCTTTTGTCATTCGATCGTCTCCTAGTTTTGAATACGTCCTTTCTTTCCAACGCTTAGAGGACAATGGGCGGCATGTCTGCTATAATGCAGACAGCATCGTCCGATACCTTACGGTAAGCAGACGCCACTCTCAGTGCACTTCGCCAATACTCGGTTGTCAACTTTCGTGCATACGATTTTACCCGCATCGCATCTACCCATACTGGAGCTTTGTATAGCATAATCGATGTGGTTACACTAGGTAAAAGTAACCTTCGCTTCTGAGTTGGCCCTCCTACATTTGGCATCAACCGTGATAGAGCAGCGCCAACTTTTGCTGCTTTATCAAGGGGCGCGGTAGCGCCCCGATGGCAAGTATAAGTTTTATACACTGTGCCGTCGCACTATGGGGTATTTCAACTTTTCGTGTTTCAAAATCAAATAGCTTCGTATCCAGGTGGTCGATCAATCTGAAATTTTTGAAAGATGATGTCTAAACTATCAGAAATCACAGAAAAATAAGCAAAAAGGTTGATGTTGACTGTATGGCCCAGGAAAATTCATTAAAGTTGACAGTTTTCGACAAATACTTACAAAAGTCACTGTAGAACAATGGATTTTTTTTTTATTTAATGCCTGTAAACACTATTTTTATGTATTTTTTTACACTGAATTCAAATCTACCCCTTGAAATTTTGTAGGATTTTTTTTATCCAGAAAATGGGACAAAACTTGTAGAATCGTCAAAGGTCTCTTATGACTCCGTAGGATTTGTTTTCATTCTATACAGCTATAAAACTATGAAAATATTTGTTTGATTATATAAACTATATAGTAAATACATCATATGACCTGCATTTACGCACAAACGTGAGTGTTTTAGCGAACAAAAGGAAACAAGTTTTTGCAGGGTTTGGGGCTTGTATACATCGCCACTCTTATGTTTGTGTATGCATATATGTGAATGGATATGTGTGTTTTTTTATTCTCTCTCGGAGAAGTGTTGTTAGGCTTTTTACGGCCAGATGAAAAACACATAATTGTACCAAGGAACGCCCTCTTTGCCTTTATCGACCCTCGGTAAAGGCGCACCTAGCTCCATCTTCTGTGCCCTTGTTCCCCGCGGTACGGCCGTCGAGTAGTGCTTCGCGGGGGAAGGGGGGCTTTTACGCCCTCTTCTAATTGATATAATCGTCATCACGTTTCTTCTTTCTGCATCGTCCGGGCGTCTGCTTCTTTCCGCATCGTCCGATCGTCTGCTTCGTGCGGCATCGTCCAGCCATTCTCTGGACAGCCTCAACCCCGACACGGCTCAGTGACCTTCGTCTAGCTACATTTTTATTCCGCTGTTTCGCCTTGTCTTTGCCTTCTTTTCTCTTCGTCATTTCTAACCTTGTTAAGGATAGTCCTTACGTAGTTGTTTACTGGGTTCCAACTATCCTCCGACGTCAACATAGTTGTCATCAGGTGTCACTCTGGTCTGGAGAGACACTCGAGTTCTTCTCGCTCCATTTGGTATCGCGAACAATCACAGAGAACATGCTCCGCATCTTTGTTAGCGTCCAAACAAGCTGGGCAGTTCGGACTGTCGTCTAATTTAAATCGGTGCAAATAAGCCCGGAAGCATCCGTGCCCGGTTAAAAACTGTGTGAGGTAGTAGTTGACCTCCCCATGTTCTCTTCCAGTCCAATCCTCTATTTTTGGTATAAGGCGATGTGTCCATCGCCCTTTGTCACTAACATCCCATCTTGTTTGCCATTCGGCCATTGTCTTCTTTCTTGATGCATCCCAGATCTCCTTCTGAGTTTTGTTACTTGTTCTTCTTTTAGTTTGGAATACTTCCTTACTTTCCATTGCCAATAGTTCAATCGGCGACATACCAGCAATAATGCACACCGTATTGTCCGATACTGTACGGTAAGCGGACGCCACTCTTAGTGCACTTCGTCTGTACACAGAGGTTAGCAATCGGGCATACGATTTCACCTGCATCGCATCTGTCCATATTAGGGCTCCATATAGCATAATCGATGTGGTTACACTGGCTAAGAGTAACCTTCGCTTCTGAGTTGGGCCTCCTACATTTGGCATCAATCGTGATAGAGCAGCGCCGACTTTTGCTGCTTTATCGCTGACTATTTCTAGATGTTGTTTGAAAGTTAGTCATGCATCGATGGTGATGCCCAAGTACTTGATGGTTGGTTGAGAAGCTATGTCATGTCCATCTACCGTCAGTTCAATTTCCTCTATCTTCTTCCTACTAGAGATAGGAATAACTTACGTTTTGTGGGCGGATAGTTCCAAATCCGTCTCCGTTAGCCATTCATGTATTATATGGGTCGCCTCTTCCGCTATTTCTGTCACCTCTTCTTTATTTTTCGCTACTACCACTACTGCTTTGTCGTTAGCGAAGCCCACGACTGTTGCTCCTTCAGGTTATTATAGTCTTAGTACCCCATCGTACATGATGTTCCACATCGGTGGGCCAAGCACTGACCCTTGGGGTACGCCTCCTGTAACTTTATAGGTCTTGGAACCGTCCTCCGTGTCATATAATAGGATTCGGTCCTTCAAATAGTCGGACATCATTCTTTTTATATATAAGGGTACATCCTGTTTCCGGTGTGCTTTGGGTATTTTACTCCATTTGGCCGAATTGAATGCATTTTTGACGTCCAATCTAACTATGGCGCAGTAGTACTTCTTCTTTCCTCCCTTCCATCTTTTCCCCTCTATCGCTGTTTGCGCAGTGTTGATCACTAGGCTAACTGCGTCCAGGGTTGAACGATTCTTCCTAAAGCCATATTGGTGTTCCGCTAATCCACCTTTTCCTTCTATAAAATGATCTATTCTGACGCAGATTATGCGTTCCAGGATCTTACCTGGGGTGTCCAACATGCAGAGCGGTCTGTATGATGAGGAATCCTGGGGTAGCTTCTTTCCTTTTGGCAGTAGCACCAGACGCTGTTTCTTCCAGTTTGTAGGGAATGTTCCCTCTACCAGACATGCATTGTACAAGTCTACGAAGACCTCTGGATGAGCATGAATGGCATGCTTTAATGCAATATTGGGAATGCCATCCGGCCCTGGAGCCTCGTTGTTTCCTATCCTTCTGCAGGCGGCTAACAATTCCTTAAACGTGATCGGTGGAACAGCTTCTTCATTTGCACCTCTTTCGATGACACTTGGCTCTTCCAGTTGCCTGGGGAACAGTGTGGTCACTACCGGGTGTAATAGCTCCGGGCATTTTGGAGGGGGCATGTAGCTTCCTTTAATCTTTTTGATTAATATTTTGTGTGGTCGACCCCAAGGGTCCTGTTCGACCTCATCCTGTAGTTCTTTAAGGCACCTTCGCTTGTTTTCGCGGATTGTCTTCTTAAGCTTCCTCTTAGCGTCTTTCATTTCTTGTCCGCGGGCATCTACTATTCCCTGGCCTCTTCCGGCTTTATAGTATTTCTTTCTTGCCCGTTGTTCTCTTCTTCTGGTCCGGTGGCACTCGCTGCGCGCACTCTCAACCTCTTTGTCCCACCAATATACTGGTGGTGGTCTACAATTTGGCACTCTTCTCGGCTTGGCCGCGTCACAGGCTCGTGTGATATTACCCATCACCTATTCCGCCTTGCCGTTCGCCATCCCCGAGAGTTCTGCTCTGATTTTCTTACCTCCATTATTATGGCCTGGTGATCACTATTTGTGTAGTGTTCACTCACGGTCCACTTGTCAATTGAGCCAATAAGGCAACTACTAACAAAGGTCAGGTCTACAATAGATCCTGCGTCTCTTCTTCTAAAGGTGTTAGTGCTACCCTGATTAACTAACACCAAGTCCAGGAGGGCAGATGCTTCTAGCAGTACTCGTCCTCTTTAGTATGTCCCTTGACTGCCCCACTCTACGGCCCATGCGTTAAAATCGCCTGCGATAATTACTGGCTTACTTCCAGCAATATCCTGCACGAGTCGATCTAACTGCCGCTCGAACTGTTCGATCGGTGCGTTAGGCGAAGCATAGCAGCTGTATACGTGTATTCCTTTGCACGAACAAATCCTTCCTCGCTGGTCAACATTTTTTCCTGGAATGCCACGTTCCCACATGCCCAGATCGCTGCTCTGCCAGTGTCGTCTGTTTCCCACGATGTCTCGTCCAGAGCCCTGTATGGTTCACATATAATGGCTACGTCGACCTCCGTCTCATGAACGTACTGATTAAGTAAATCATGTGCTGTCTCGCAGTGATTCAAGTTCAACTGCACTATCTTCATTATCTTCGTTTTTTCAACTTCTCTACTGCCGCTCGGTATACTGAGCATGTGTAGCTACCAGTAGCATGGTCACTTTTCTCTGTTGCTCCTCTTTGTTGACAGAGAACGCAGCGCGGTTTGTATTTACAATCTCTTGCATTATGTCCTTCGACTCCACACTTGTAGCAGTGGTTACTTCGATCCTGTGTTACTGTGCAGTTTTTGCCGATATGTCCAAATCCTAGACATTTATAGCAGCGAAGTGGACGTGCATTCCGCTTTATCTCTCGTATTCTGAATACTACCCAGCCTATCCTGATTTTCTGCTTTGCGATCATCTGCTGAGCCATTTTTGCTGGCATTTGAATGACCGTTGTCTGCGTATCTCCATATGCCTTGCGCACAGACTTTACTGCCGTTTTCTTTACTGTGTTACGCCCTGACTATCCTAAATTGAATAGATAGGAACGTAATGATATGTGTAGTGGCGAGGCTGTAAGAAATTGTTAATTCGCGCCTAACACTCTCACTGTCAGTAAAAAAATTGAGAAGCTTACCTTTACGTTGAACCGTGTACTAGTTGAGTAGATTGCAGCTGTAGACTCGTACTGGGTAGTTTGGATTTTCTCGTAAATGAATATAACTCACAAGATCTCTTTTACGGTAAACCGATCGTTTATTCAAATAATTTTTAGAAGTGCAAGTAAATAATAAATCTCGTTTCAATGTAAAATAATATTCTCACTTAATTTAAAAGAGCTAAGACTTGTAGTTTATAAAATCTGTATATTTAGACTTTGTAAGAAATATATAATTGCGGCTAGGCGGCTTTAAGTTTTAAAATAATTGTCACCGATTGTCGGACCGACGCGATACGGAGCTCGTGACTAACGACGAAAAACTACTTGTTCGAGTGCGTATAAGGCCTTTTAAAACCTTCGTTCGTAGTGTAATTTTTGCAATATTTACAAACTTAAAATTACGGAAAATATATACATAAAAAGTAGCGCTCGCTTACAACGTCACGAATTGCTGATTTATAATTTCGCTGATTCGCAAGGTAAATCGAAATTGGATTACAAAATTGATTATTTTGCATTTTGCGAACTCAACTCATAAGCGACACTGACGCATTGGAAGATTGAGATTCAGCAGTTTTTATTTAATTTAGGCTATATTGAATTGTTCAAATCATAAAGAAATATTACTAATAGTAAGCATACGTCGTACGACGTAATACCTGGGGGGCCAAGTTATTGCAATAGGATAATTGCAATAAAAAAAAAAATTATAAAGTCGGTCGATAGTGAGTGAGTTTTACATGCAGAATTTTACAAATTAGCCGCTTTAACCTTTGATTTTTGTATACTTATCACTTTGAAATCTAGTATATAGGTTACAGATAAAAAAAATTGACAATGTAGCGATTATTTCGCTTCCCTCCCCGCCTAAATATAACCTATATTTTTTTTAACATTTAAGGATTTGTTCTTATTGTTATCTATTATTGTAAAAAAAATCTATTCACAGTTTAGAGAAAAAATTCCTGGTGACTTTGAAATTGAAAGGTTAGGTTTGCTTTTTATAATAGTTGGTGGTCGATTTGGAATAGGTGGGGGTAATGTTTTTGGGGTAGATATAGGAGGGATAATTTTGATTTCTTGAAGTTCTGTTTCATGATTGATTTATATTTGGGGTTTCTTCGCCTATCCTGTATCCTAGGAAGGAGCCCTTTAACAAGATGCTGTCATCCGGGCCAGATGAGCATTGGTTATTTTAACGAGGTTGCTACTCCTCCCTCTTGTGTGGTGGGGCCCCGGGCTTGTGACCTGCGTAGGGGAGTTGTGTGTGTGTGTGTGGGGGGGGGGCATTCTCTGTCAAACAGACACCCCCCACACACACACAACTTCACAACTAAATTATATATCCGTTTTGAGCCGAGGTGAGAATCAGACTCCCTCGCCCCCCTCGCCCTCCTTCAGCCCCTCCTCAGCCCCCCTCAGCCTCCCCTTAGTTATGCTATCTTTATTAGTGATATTCATTATTACATTAAAAGTTCTATTTTTTCCACAGCACCTATGAGGTAAATAGAAAAGCGCGTTTTTGTTTTCTCTTGTGACGAGACACGAGTCTCGTCAACATAAATACACATGAAGTCGGCCGCATTAGACGCGGAACGCGCAGCGAGCGCGCGCGCACAACAATCAGAAGGCGAATCCGCACGACGCGAAGCGTGCGCGCGCGCAACATTCATAAGGCGAATTCGCACGAGCGCGAAGCACGGCAGCTAGCGAGCGACTCCGCGGCGACGCGCCAGGCGGCGCGCCGTAATCAGACCTATACACAGCCGAGCCGCGCGCCTTTATAAGGCGGACCGCGCTGCGCAACGGACAGTTCTACTCGAGCCTCACTCCAGGTAGTATCGTGAGCACACGTTACTACAGGGATGGCGAGAGTTAGACCTTCATCCACGAAATCGCCTCGTGAGCCCACGTGACGATACAGTGGACGATCCGAAACCCGAAACTCCTAGTTACCGTCGTGAGCACACGAGACAACCCGGAACACCCGAACGACGTCGAGCCTCTGCTACGTGAGCACACGTAGTTGACACCCGGCGTCACCGTAGACCTTAACCGATATCCCAATACAGTTCTGACTCCTTCTGCCACTGTGAGCACACAGGGTTGAGGAGGAAGCGACAGTTTCACCGACGGTTCACCGAGTCGTGCGCTCACGTCCCGGTTAACCAGAGGTTCATCCCTAACCTATAAATCCGACTTCTACGCCGAAATCTCAAGACTCCCTTTGCTACTGTGAGCACACAGGGCAAAGAGAAGAACGAGACGAGCGACGACGATTCGTAGAGCCGTGCTTCGTAATTATTTGGGATGAAACTATAATGATTCCAAAGAAACCTTTAAAGATAGTTGATAATACTTTGAGAGATGTATGTAATAATGATTCACCCTTTGGCGGAGAATTAATTATTTTAGGAGGTGATTTTCGACAAATATTACCAGTAATGAAACATGGTTTTAGAACTTCAATAATCAAAGACACGTATAATAAAATTACACAAAAATATACGCTCAGAAAACAAACAACATCAATATCGAAAGTTGAAAATACTTAAGAAAATAAGTTTTATAACACATACTTTATAAAATTCTTAGTTCTTATTTCACAAAATATTTATATACTCATATAAAACTGAATAATAAATACTCAAAGTATTAAATATTTATGAATAAAATACAAGGCAATTTATTTAGATTTCTATGAGGTACTGTATTATACAGGGTGACCCAATTTAAACGGGCACCGGTAATATCTCGTCAGGGACAGCCTTAATCGAAAAAATGGTAGAGACCAAAGTTGTAGGATATCCGGGGGGACGTCAGATGGTGACCTTGAATTTGACCTTGAGATCGATTTTCAAGGTCATTTGAAGGTCAACTTTGATTTTTTAAATAGGAACCCTATTTTTTTATTGCGGGAATGGAAAGAGCGAAAAATTTTACGTTCAGAATGGTATTTTTGGTTGC
>JAZHPH010000113.1:0-17802 GCA_037356405.1 Nasonia oneida | reverse complement strand
TGGGACGTTTCACGTCAACCGGACCATCAGTGCACCCAAAATTTGGGTTAACCTAACAAGACGTTTGAGGTCTCAAAATGATCGTCTGGTCAAGAGCTTTTGAAAAAGTTCTGGCCTTTTCAAAAATCCAGTGTGGCGCATAGAAAAATTATACCTCCACCAAACCCATTTTACCGCAACAAATGATTTTTGATCAGTTTAAAGTATCGATATGGGGGTTTTCAGGGTCACTGAATCTTATTTTAATCTCGACATTTCAAAATTCGAAATGGTGGATCCAAAATGGCGGACATTATACCGCCACTAAACCAATTTTACCGCAACAAATGATTTTAGATCAATTTAAAGTATCGATATGGGGGTTTGTGAGGTAAATGGTTATAAATGTATTACCGGGATCAGTATTTGTGCACACGAATCTTATATTTTTCCGTTCTATTAGATTTAGAATTATCTGTCTGCGGTTTTTGCACTTACATTTTTCTATTGTTCTGTGTATATGTATATGCCTGCGTGGATGAAAAAAATATATAATTTAGCCAAATGAATAAATCTTTAATGACATTTTGTGCGCTCTTATCAATTCTGGCTCCTCGTTCGTGGAGATTTTACTGGTGATAAATGGCTTTCGCCGATATCATAAATTACTCTGTTCCTAGGTTCATTGACGAGTTTGTTCGTGATCTTTTTTGGTATATAAGAAAAATTTTATATTGAATGATCGCTCATTAGCCCATGAATAAAGAGCTTTAACATCTAGAATTGCTTTATTTCTTGTAGCTTGTAAGCTCGCTCTTGTAGCTTCTCTCTTTACTATCGCTCCAACTCCATCGGAACTACCTTTTCCGTGTGCTGTTGCAAAACAGTGCCATTCAGCATCAACGCCAAAATCTCTCTTATGACTCATTAAACTACTCATTTGATAACGATTTTTAAAATGCTGTTTAGCACCATCAGTAGCATATATTACCTTTTTTACTGTGGGACAAACCTTTCGAATTTCAGGTATAAGCTTTTGCTGCATTATGTATACTGCAGTGGCATCATGAGTAGTACAGTCGGACATAGATACTGTACTGAAATGCTTTAGCTTGCCTTCAGATTTATAATAAACAACAGCAGGAAAAATCGTACTTTGATCATTATTAAAATGAAATGCCTGTGCAGCATCTTGGGCTGTAAAAGCATAGTTCTCAGCAAAATCGAATTGAGCAAGAACCTTTTCATCTGAAAGATTATTTTTCTTCCCAGAAATAAACTTTGATTGTTCCTTAGCGATGAAGTGATGAGGTATCAATTTTTCTAGGCTAGAACATAAAGTTTCAATAAATTCTTGCGATGTTAGGCATTGTTTTATCAAAGTGTATCTATCGGTTGATTGCCACGTGCTGAAGATGACTTGATCAATATTGTGCTCATCCATAATCTTAATAATTCTTCAGAATATTGTTTGAGATTTTTTCTATATTTACTGCGTCAATCATCGCCTTGAAATTTTGGTGTATCGTACATACACATACATTGAGTGTACCAGAGGATCCTGCAAAGACACAACATTTTGGTCTGAGTTCCGCAAACTTGGTAAGCCCAATCGGATGTTCAGGAAACTGTTCTTTAAATTGATTATGAAGGTTCTTAATATCAGTAAGTAATAATCTTTTCTGCACTTTTATTTTTTCACCATATAAATAAATACTGACGGTATCTTTTTTATTTGGCATAATTCTGCTGTTAAGATCTTTTTCGTAAAAATCTTCAACTTTCTGAGTAGTTTCTACAGGTAATGTTTTTCCACGTTTTGCAACAGGAGAAGCCAAAACTCCATCTGATTTTCTTAACTGTTTTGCTTTACGAGCCATTCTGTGAGACACACCAAATTGGTTCATAATTTTACGTATTGCCCAGTGTTCGGGCAAAATAGTAAGAATACTGACACGTAATGGATCGTTCTCCGGCAGGGATTGGAATTTGTTTTTAAGTCCAGTTAAAATATCTGTAAGATCATCTTGCATAGGTGCATCCGTGTTTGAAACCGAAGGTGAGTCAGTCTCTGATTCAAAATCAACACTCATACTGACGTTTGGAGATGACAAATCATGTAGTTTGTAAAAAGATTTTCTACATGTATCACAAATCAGTGAAGATGTTGGATAATCAGGATAGACATCTTGAAATTCTTTGGAGATCTTCCTAAGAGATTTGCTGTGTCCTGTATTAATATCAAATGGATTAACGCATCTATCGATACGATATTTTTTCGCAGGAGAAGACATTGTTGTAGGATATAAGAAAGCACAACCAAAACAAAAAAAAAATGTTAGAAATAACAAAATTACGGCTAGTATAGTTGAACAAGGAGTTGCCGATAAAGTAAGATTTACTCAACAACTGCTTTAAAAAGGATGTTAAAGAAGAAGTCGCCAATGTATCTATTAATGTACCTATTAACTATCCTAAAAAGGACTGTTGGAGAAAAAGTCGCCTATGAATAAAGCCGCTGATGGACTTGCTCACCAACTATCCTGAAAAAGACTGTTGGAGAAAAAGTCGCCGATGAAGAAAGCATTCCTTGAAGAAAATATTCCTTTCTATGGGTTGATAAACGTGGGAAGGGGTTGGGGGTGTAGGTAAAAAAGAGGGATGAAATAAATCACTTGAAAGCAATAAATTCCTTTGCCACAAAACAGTTTTATTTGCTGAAGTCTTTGCATAAGTTGTCTTTGCACAAGAGGCGAGGTACAGCGCTGGACCCGGCCTCCTTATGTGCCCTCCGCGACGCTACTTCACTTGTTGGTAATGCGCAGCCGCCTAGCGGCGCGCCGCGGTGATAAGCGCTGCAACGTGCGTGGCGTGTTCGGCGGGTTGCGCGTTAGCAGGGGCTTTTCGCGAGAGAGCCTGCGGGTGGGTTATGACAAATATCCGCCAGTTTATATTGGCCATATTGAATTTTGAAATATCGAGGTTAAAATAAGATTCAGCGGCCCCTTAAACTCCCATACCGATACTTTAAACTGATTTAAAATCGTTCATTGCGGTAAAATAGTTTTGGTGGTTGTATAATGTCCGCCATTTTGGATCGGCCATTTTGGATTTCAAAATTTCGAGGTTAAAATAAGGTACAGTGGCCCCAAAGACCCTCATATCGATACTTTAAACTGATCAAAAATCATTTGTTGCGGTAAAATGGGTTTGGTGGAGGTATAATGTCCACCATTTTGATTCCGCCATTTTTAATTTTGGAATTCCGTCAGCATTGTCAATAATATGTCCTATCATGAGTTGTACATGCTTTTTGGTGGGATATTTCACAAATTAGAACATTTTTACTATTGTTTTTGTTGAATGTGCTATGAAAACGTGGGTTTCAGGCTCCATATTTTATGCGCCACATTGGATTTTTGAAATGGCCAGAACTTTTTCAAAAGCCCTTGACCATACGATCATTTTGAGACCTCAAACGTCTTGTTAGGTTAACCCAAATTTTGGGTGCACGGATGGTCCGGTTGAAACGTCCCATATATATATATATATATATATATATATATATATATATATATATATACATTAGTTGAGATTCAGCGTCTATAAGTGCGTTCCGCAACGAAATTCCTTTAGTGTATCTTTATATATATGAAGAACAGCGCGCAGTTCCTTGTATCTGTTCCTTGTTCCTCATATATATTGTAACGAGTTGAGCACCACAGCCAACTCGTAGCGGTGTGAGTACCGCTGCGCCGCGCCGAAACAGCATAGAGTCGCGTGCGCGTTAATAAACACGTGCGAATTCGGCAATAGGCGCGAAAGAGATAGAGAGAGCGGATCAGATCTATCATAATATGCTGCCTAGTCTCAAACGCGGGCTCCAGCGGAAAGATTTCTCCACCATGGAGCAGTTGCTCGAGGCAGCAGTCAAAGTCGAGGCCGCTCTAGCATGCGAAGCCTCGTATCGAGCACCTCCGAAGCCCGGTGTAGCAATCGTCCCCAAATTCGCATTTAAGGGCGAAACGCCGAAGACTGGCGGTAAAACGCCGGTGGCAGCCATGGGGTTTGCGGAGCAAACAGACACCCTGTCCTTATTGGTTGACGCCATAGGCAAGCTGTTCGAATCGAAGCTTGCAGCAATGGCGCAACCGGCGAAGCACGCCAACGCTGTAGGAGGCAACAAGAAGTCAGCCCCTCAGCGAGGACGCTCCGAACCTAGGAAAGAGAGAGGCAAGTCTCCTAGTCCGAAGCGCAAAAGCCAGAGGTCTGGCGAGAAGTCCGGTCAATCGGACCAAAGAGAGCAAAAGAAGCCAATAGAATGCTTCAAATGCCGTGGAAAAGGTCACATTGCCCGAGAATATCTCTTGGGTAAGGGAAACGGCAAAAAGGAGTAGTAGGCGAGGTTACTGCTGCTTTTGGACCGTCGCGCGAGGAGTTTTACCGAGAGGAGAGGCATGTGACGGAGGGCGTAGCTGATACAGCCAGTCTTGCCAACCGACGATATGGCCAAATGAAGACGAGTCGCTCTGGTGGGTACAATTGGGCATCGGAGGGTTCAGAGTAAGAGCTCTCTACGACCCAGGCGCCGCTATGACCGTGATGGGGTCGTTAGGACTTCAGATCGCTAGCGCCTGCGGTCGACCTTTGCGACAACGCGGTGGCCGTCAAGCACAGTGTGCAAATGGTCAGACGTCGCTGATAGTGGGATTTGTGGACTTGCCATTCGACGTCGCGGGTGTACAACGCGACGTAACGGTGGCGATCATGCCCGAAGCGATCAACGAATGTCTAGTTGGGACGAATTGCGGACGCCTGTTTGGCGCAGTGCACGATCCAAATGAAATCGTCCTGTATCTGAAGAAGGAGCAAAAGATTGTCCAACTTCAGGTGGCTGCAATAGCTACAGCAGGGGCGATAGATATCGCCACGGTTGGACTCGCGTACGTCAGTGACGACGAGCACGCGCAGATTCGCAGAATGCTGGACACCATCCTGCCTAAATCCAACCGTACGATCGGACGGACGCAGTTGATTGAGCACGGGATAGACGTTGGATCGGCCAGGCCCATAAAACAGAAGTATTATCCCGTGTCGCCAAAAATAGAGGAGGAGATGTATCAACAAGTACGAGAGTTGCTTGCAGCGGGAATCATCGAACCCTCTGACAGTGCTTGGTCAGGCCCGGTAGTGATGGTACGCAAAGTTAATGCGCTGTCAAAGGCTGACGCATATCCATTACCTAACATGGATGATATCCTTCGTAAACTGCAGAAAGCGAAGTACATATCGACGTTGGACCTTAGCAGCGCGTACCATCAAATACCGTTGAAGCCGGAGGCGAGACCTCTGACGGCCTTTACAGTTCCTGTGCTAGGTTTATTCCAATTCAAGCGTATGCCGTTTGGTTTAGCCTACGCTGGAGCGACCTTCCAGCGAATGATCGACGAAGTGACCAGCCCAGAACTCCAGCCATACGCGTACTCGTATCTCGACGATATCATCATCGCGACAGAGACGTTCGAAAAGCATCTCGAGTACTTAAAGAAAGTGCTCCAGCGAGTAAACGCGGCTGAATGACGATCAACCGGGACAAAAGTGTCTTTTGCCGAGAAGAGGTGAAGTACCTCGGTGTCCTGGTTAATCATGATGGTTTTCGGCCAGATCCAGAGAAGATAGTGCCCATTGTGGCGTATCCCGAAAAACCTAAAACAGCTGAGACGTTTCCTAGGAATGGCGTCGTGGTATCGCAAATTCTTGCAAGAATTCGCGACCGCCGCTGAACCGCTCCATCGCCTGACGAAGAAAGGCAGAAAATATGAGTGGGGGAAGGAACAACAAGACGCTTTCCAGCAAGTGAAAGCGCTGATAGCGTCTGCTCCGATTCTTCATCGCCCAGATTTCGAATCACAGTTCGTGTTGCAGACGGATGCCAGTGACACCGGTCTCGGCGCGGTACTTTTCCATGTAATCAACGGAGAAGAGCTGGTTTTAGAATTCGCGAGCCGCACGATGTCGAAAGCCGTGAGAAATTACAGCGTCATGGAGAGAGAATGTCTTGCTGTCATCTGGGCTATACGGCAGTTCAGACCTTATATTGAGGGATATCAATTTAAGGTCGTCACGGACCACAGTAGTTTGCGGTGGCTATGCAACTTGCATAATTCCACCGGACGCCTAGCAAGATGGGCAATAGAAATGCAGGGCCACGTCTACACATTGGAGCATAGAAAAGGCCTGCTAAATGCCGTACGAGACGCATTGTCGCGTATGTGCGAAGAAGATGCAGTACCAGTCGAGGCAGTCGGATGGGCAAGCGAAACCCAGGACGAATGGTACTGCGAAAAGCTCCGTGAGATACAGCTGCATCCGAGCAAAGATCCGCTGTATAAGATGTACGGCGGGTAGCTGTACTACTTCTGCCCGGATGAGAAATTGCCAGCGTCTATGAATGACGATACGGCATGGAAAATCGTTGTGCCAAAAGAAAAGCGAGCAGAGATCTTGCGAGAGTGTCACGTCGAGCCATTAGCCGGCCACCAGGGGCGTGAGAAATCTTGTGCGCGCGTCGCAATGTACTATTACTGGCCCAGCATTGCATCAGCATTGCAAAGTCGAGCAGCGCTCGCCAAGCGGCCTGATGGGGAAACGAGTGATTACTCGGCCATGGCAGATCATAGTGGGAGATGTCATGGGGCCGAAACCAAAGACCGCTCGAGGAAACGAATATATTCTCATATTCGAAGACTTGTTCACCTGCTGGATAGAGTGCATTCCGATTAAGCGGGCGAACGCGAAGACAATCCTGCAGCATCTCCGAGAGCGAGTCTTCTTGCGTTACGGTGCGCCAGAGGTATTTCTGTCGGACAATGGCACAGAGTTCAAAAATAAAGCCATTGACCAGTACCTTAGAGAGCAAGGCGTGCGGCATGAATTGACGCCACCTTATCACCCCCCAGGCAAACCCAGTAGAGAGGGTGAATCGCACCATAAACAACATGGTGCGCCCGCTCATCGAGGAGAACCATAACATATGGGACGAGCGATTGAGCGACATCGCCTTTGGGTATAATACCGTGCCCCATTCCTCGACAGGTGTGAGTCCGGCGATCCTAATGTACGGGACTCAACCGAGGAAGCCTTCTGCAGCGAGGCGCGAGCAGGACGCCGCCGCAGAAGGAGAATTGCAGCGACGCGCGATCAATGCATGGCACGATTGCATGTGGGATTTATCCCAGCTGTGCGAGCAAGCGTCGCAGAGGACGAAAGACGCGAAGATCGCCAGAAGCGCTACTATGACGCCAAGCGTGTACTGGCGTCATACAAAGTCGGAGACTTAGTGATGATGCGAAATCACATGTTGTCTTCTGGAGCGGAGCAACGCTCCGCGAAGTTAGCGCCACCATATGTTGGGCTGTATAAAATAGTAGAAATACGCAGCACCAATACTTATCGACTTGTCGATGAGGTGGGCGCGCAAGTAGATCTTGCACCAGCTGCGCAGCTGAAGCCTTTCTATCCGTCAGCGACGGACGAAGAGTCGCAGAAGAGCGAAGAAGATGGCGACGCTCAACCTCCGAGGGACGCGAGCGCAGACGCGGGTACTAGCGAAGTACCAGCGCAAAGCGAGCGAGACTCTGTCTGCGAACAGAGCGATATGGCGTCCGAAGCGAGCGAAGTCGCCGACCGTCCGGAGCGAGCGGAAAAGACGCGCGTGATCGTAGTAAACCCTGCGACCAAGAAGAGAGGCCGTCCGGGAAAAAAGGTGTACATGGCTAGGCGTGTGAGACCTACGCCAAAGACTCCTACAGTGGAAGCCGACACCGAGAAGAGGAGGCCTGGTCGCCCGAAGGGTTCGCGCAACCGCGGGCATGCAACGACAATTCCTAACCCGTCGACGTCACCGCGAAAAACGCGCGCACAAAGGGCTGCGGACCTAAGATAGAAACTTTATATGCTTAGGTATGAGTCCCGAGGAGCTGCAAGCAGCTTTCGAGTGCGTGATGGCCGCGTTAACCCGCAAGGAAGAGCGGCCACACGTAGTCATCAGGGAGGTATGCGAGGGAGAAGACCCCTGGAGCGTCTTCCCTCCCGATGACGAGGTAGAGGCGTACCTCGCACCAGAGGCGGAAGAAGAACAAGAGGGGGCGTTGGCGATAAGTCGCAAGAACTGCCTGCGCTGGTTGCTATCGTGAGCGAAACCACCGCGACGGGTCTACGCCGCCCACCTGCGCCACAACCAGCGTCGCCACGGATCGGGCGACCCATAGCTGCCCGCTTGGAACGCGAGCCCATCCACCGCGAAGACAACACCGCGAAGAGGCGTGCGCCACCGGTTGGCTCGAAGGCAATGGAGGAGCCTTCGAGCGAAGAGACAACCGAAGCGGCGTGGAATCAACACCGCGCTACGTTGGTGGAGCCGCTAGAAGCCGTGATGGATACGCGCCGGCTGGAGGGTGAGGCGTACGGACTGTATACGCAGTCGGTGCGCAAACACGGCGACGCCTTCCGCCGGTGCGCCAGCAAATGGGCTCGCCTGCTCTAGGAGGGTCGAGCGGCGTTTTACGCCGCAGAAGACGCGCGACGTAAAGTCGCTGAGCGCCGCAGGCGGGAGGACCGCGAGCGACAGCTGGCTGAGGAGCGGCGCCAGCGCGAAAAAGCCGAGCGCGAGGCCACCCGGGCAGAGGCAGCCCTCGCTGAAGCCAGAGCCCGCGCGCGCCGATTCCAGGCGTCTGGACGGGCTTGCGCGCCGGACGCAGAGCGGCGTCCACGCGCGAAGAGCGCGGTGCGCGCAGCAACATCGAGGGCCGCAGACATGACGTCACAGAAATCCTGTTACGTCTGCGGACACCCCAATCTGGCGAGGAGCAATAAATGCCCGAATGTACGGCTGCATAAGGCCAAATAAAAGCCTAGGCAAATGTTCAACCAAAAGAGCGTGTTTTTCTTTGATTACCCCAGCATCCTCAGATCCATAGTCGCGACGCACGATACGACGGTTCGTTCGGGTAGAATCGACTTCTGGTCGATAGATCGATTCTAGGGGGGAGGGGGGTGTAACGAGTTGAGCACCACAGCCAACTCGTAGCGGTATGAGTACCGCTGCGCCGCGCCGAAACAGCGTAGAGTCGCGTGCGCGATAATAAACACGTGCGAATTCGGCAATAGGCGCGAAAGAGATAGAGAGAGCGAGCGCGCGGGATAATCCTTCAGGTACACGCTCAGATAGCTCTCGGCCTTCGCTAGGTAAACACGCGACTTTGCTTATAGAATTCCAAAAGCTTCGTGATATCGTGTGCTGTGCTGTGTCCAGCGGATCGAGGTGTACTTTGTGAGTGAGTGAGACGCGGAGTCCAGGTATTCCTGTCCTAGCCTAGCGGTCCAGTGCGGTGACCAAGTCTTGCGGCCTGTCCAGGATCAGGAACGTCGTTGACGAGAGAGAGAAGGTTTGTGTGGCGCGCAGTGCATGGGAGAGAGTGCATGTGTGAGTGTATACCATCCATGCGCGGGTGATCCAGCGCGCGCGACCTTCCCGTCGATACACGCGTGCGAGCGCGATTATTCTTGCGTCGCGGCGAGTCGCAAAGTTGTTGGCGACTCGCGTATTATTATTTTGTAACGGTTTAACTTTCCCCAAGAGACTGGATATTCAGTCGGTTCCAGGATCTGGATAGGGGAAAGGGGCAAGAAATGAGTCTGTTTTTATAATAATAATAACAAAATATATTTCTTAAGTAAAGAATAGCAATTTGGGAATCAGTTGTTAAATCTCGGCTGAAACAGAAATCAATTATGCGTCTTGTTAAAAATATTTTGCTTGTTGAAAATAATTTGATTTTCTCCTCTCACGTCAAGTATCACCCCGTTATAATATTGATATACTAACCTATGTTAAATCTTTTATCTGTTCCTGTTCCTTGAAGCGTGTAACGGACCTAATGAGAATGTACCTGTGTTGTATTCAGTATAATCTTACATCATGTAAACAATACTAAAAACATTCAGTTCAATTAGTTCAATAAATAATCGCAGTGATTGTCGATTCAGATGCATATTCGTTTATAATATAGGTTTGAAAAAAAGTTTTCTTATTTTTGTATAGTATATTTATGCAACATTTTTATAGTTGCAGTAATCAAAATTGCAATCTAGATATTATACGTATAATAATAACCTAATACATTCCGTGAACATTTAAAAATGTAATATTCTATAATGAATTACAAAATTATTTATTGGCTGGTGATGTAGCTATTACAAAGCGTACATCCGAACAATATAACCTTGATGAGGATACAGAAGATGAGGAAATGGTAAGAAAATATCTATTGGTATTTTTCAAAAACAAATTTTTATTCGATATTTATTGTTTATTATATTATTTTACCATGATCAGGCTATTTACTACTTAAACTTTTGTTAATTATTAATAAAAAAATTCTTGCAGTAAACAAATATTTTACGTAAAATAATGTATTCATTTTTAATAATGTTACGTTTGTATACATAAAGTGTAAAGGATCATGATTAAACCACTTAACTTGATTAATGTATTTGTGATTTGTATATAAATAAATGTATAAAATTTGGTTTTATACGTATTAAATATTAAGGATTATGCAAAATGCAAGTATACAAAGCATTATATTTATTCAGATTATTTTCTTACATTAAATTAATAAATCTCATCAACAATAACCATGTAAATTCATAAAAAAAATGTATTTATAATAATGAATCAACATCATATAAAAAAGTTTGTATAATATTAATTTTAATAAAACCATGTAACGGGGTGTGGGTTCGAGCAGCGAATAATTATTCAAACAACTGGATCGCGCTCCCTCGATGCGGCGGAGGATTCCTCTCCGCCCGCGAAACACCACCGTTCCATGCAGCTATCTCAGCTGCTTCTGTTTACTGGGTTTACGCGCTGCCTGGCGCGGCTCGGCTGCTCAACTGCGTTAAATAATAACTAATAGATAACGCCCGCGGAGGCTGCGGTATTCGCAGGAAGGAACAAGGATCGGAGATAACGAGCGAGGTTTCGAAATGACGACAAATCACGTAAAATCAAAAGACTAATGTTATATTTACAAGTGGCGAAATAAACATGATTTTACAGAAATAAAATTATAATACGCGAGTCGACAACAACTTTGCGACTCGCCGCGACGCTAGAATATTCGCGCTCTCACGTGTGTATCGACGTGAAGGTCGCGCGCGCTGGATCACCCTCGCATGGATGATCTACACTCGCACAATCACTCTCTCTCTCTCATGCACTGCGCGCCACACGAACCTTCACTCCTTTGTCGAAGACGCTCGTAGTCCTGAACAGGCCGCAAGACTTTGTACCACCCTGGACCGCTGGGCTAAGGCTGGTACCTCGTACAAACAAATGCACGTCTAATTGCTGGACACAGCACAGCACTAGCGAACTCGCGAAACCTTGGAGAAAACGTTAGCGAAGTCGCGTGTTTATCTATCGAAGGCCGAGAGCTATCTGAGCGCGCTCCTGAAGGATTAGCACGCGCGTTCGCTCTCTCTATCTCTTTCGCGCCTATTGCCGAATTCGCACGTGTTTATTGTCGCACACGCGACTCTACGCGGTTTCGTAGCGGCGCAGCGGTACTCATACCGCTACGAGTTGGCTGCGGTGCTCAACTCGTTACAACCAACGATACGTCTTTACTGTATAATAGAGTCTAGAGGAAGAGAAGTACTTCCTCTACAAACATGGTACAACATTGTATGTTGAATTTATCTTAAATTTTTTGTAGCTCTTTATTTTAATTAAAACTATAGATAATAGAGAGTATGTATGTACACTCGACGAACAATACATCTGATAAGAACGATTCAAATATTTGTAAGTGTAACGTGGCCTGTGCGCCAGTTATCTTAGGTTGACAAAATTAAATACTCATTTAACGCTTATATTGTAAATAAATATTTAAAACATTCTTATCGGATGTATTGTACGTCAAGTTTGCATAACACGAATAATTTAATTAATCGTACAATACCACAATATTGGTTGCGATTCACAATGTGCTTACGAACTTGTAACTTGATTCGAAAAATTATAAAAGTTGGTTGCTGTGTCTCTTTTTGTTAATGGCAAATTGCAACACCATGAAATATTTATCGTTAAAAACAGGAAAAGCTATTTAAAAACTTGAAAACAAAATACAAAAAATTGTTTACAAAACGTTCAAAATGTCAGTAAATTTTGCAATTTTCTTTTGGTAAAAAGCATTATGCTACAAGGGGCGAAAGTAGCAGATTTTGTTTAAAAATTTGTTTTGAAATGTTTAATTTTTTTTAATTTGTTTCAAAATGTTTTTTTTAATGTTTGAAATTTTTTTTTAAATAAAAAAACAGTGCATTTTTAACAAGGGAGTAAAGTCGATGATTATTCCCGCGGGTGAAAGTTTAAAGATGCAAAATACGGGAATAAATTAAATTGGCGGAAATAAAGTAAATTTGCGGGAATAAAGTAAATTTTCGGGGATAAAGGGAATTCTCGGGAATAAAATGCTACTTTTGTCCAAATTTTCAGGGAATAAAGTGGCTATTATAGTTTAGTCGTGAATAAAATCATTTTTGTCCCGAAAATTTTACTTTTGCCGCGCAAATTTTACTTTCGCCCCTCAAAATTTCACTTTCGCCCCGCAAATTTTATTCTCGCCTCGCAAATGGAGTTTGCGGGTGAAATATGCTACTTTTGCTCCTATTATTAGGTGCAAAAATACTGAACTAATTTGCTTCTTGGCTCTATTTTTCGAGACGAAAAGTGGCCTCGGTCGAGTGTGTAATAATAGTACATTATGTAACAAGGGAGTAAAGTCGATGATTATTCCCTCAGGTCAAAGTTTAAAGATGCAAAATGCGGGAATAAAATGCTACTTTTGTCCCGCGTTTCAGGGAATGAAGTGGCTATCATAGTTCAGTAGTTAATAAAATACTATATGCATCACGGGACGAAAGTAGATTTTTCCCTCTGGTGATTACTCCCCTTGCGACAACATTTTTTCGCTCAGGCAGTACACTTACAAGCGGGAAAAATCTGGTACTTTCGCCTCCTTCTTGCATAATGTACTATTGAACTTAAAATAACACGGTTTTTCGTGTTTTTAAAAACATTTTTTAACGTTTATATGTAATTCTTCGATGTAATTACGAAATAAATAAATAAATAAATATATATATATATATATATTAAATTTCAATGAAATAGAATATAAAGTACGTGACTATCACATGATAATTTTAAAAGGAAAACTGATATTTGTCTTGCACATGGACACTCACGTAATTACAATTAATGACGTGATTTCGCACGTGAATACTCACGTAAATATGTAATGAATCAATTTATCTTGAAATTAATTACGGAACTAATCACGCGACTACTCACGTAATAATTACGCAATTAATCGCGTGACTACATACGTGACTATTTACGTGATGTACTGAAAAAAATATTTTTATAAAATAAAATTATTAATAACACAACATTCAAGAGTGGGATGTACCTCTTAGGCGTTGTTGCCATCCGGAGAATAACACCAAAATATGTCAACCCAATTTTCAATTTTACGTTTTCAATATATTAATTTTTTTTTAATTAATTACTTGATTGATTCCGTAATTGGTGGTATGATTAATTAACTGAATTACCCCAACACAACTACCAGAACACAGCGACTGGTAGTTTGTGGATTAATATTTACGAAAAAGAAACCTGATATGACTGTTTTTTCGGATAAATTTGTAGATCTTATCAATAAATGACGGATTACTCTTCATGGACAAGAGCAATAACTTCACGCTAAACTCTACGTAATTTCATGTTGCGTAGATTCTGTAGCTTAAGCTCCAGTTCAAGGTTTAACGCAATACAATGGCAAATATCCATGTAATTGGTGCTTACATCCTGGCGAATATCATGGAATTATGAAATTTCCATTACGAAATGAACTATATGAACTTCGAACGCGCAATGAAACTGTTACCCTAATGCTTGATGCGGATCCAAAGAATCCTGTTTTTGGTATTAAATACCCATCGCCGTTGATTAATTTTTTAAAATTCGATAATATTTTTGGTTTTATTCCCGATTACATGCACATGGCGCTAGCAGGTGTAGCAAAACAATTCACTTCTTACCATCTTGACAATTTAAGGAAAGATGACTGTTAAGTCACAAAGTTTCTGGATGAATATTCAGAATCATTATATAGAATCAAACAAAGCCAACGGAAAAATCCAGAAACTTCGACGCTTAACGAATACACGAAGAAACCCAAAACCAAAACAATTTCTCCTCCTTCGGCTGAAGCGCGCGTGCATAGCCAACACTGCAGTTTAGCCGTTGACTGTAGTACAGGCCCATAAGGCCTAATGAGTAAGAGAGAGAGAGCGCGGCTAAGCTGAAGTGTGGAGTATGGAGAAGTAAAGACCTTATGTGGGAGAAAGCCGTGATGCTTTCTTCAAGCTTGCCTCCCCTGACTAATTCATTCCAGTGTGTACGCTCCTCAAAAAAGAACGCATTTGTTCATTTTGAGAACCGCATCGAGTTCAATTTAGAGTTTGATACTAGAGTTTTAGTCAACGTTTCGATTAGTGTTTTGTGGTCAAAGTTTAACGTGGTGTTTCGTGTATTAGAAGTTTTTCAACCTACTAAATAAAGTCATAAAAAAGGAATTCAGCCCATTGAGTTTTAATTGATTTGATGTCTTATCCAATTGTTTTGAAGGAAGGAAGCCCAACTGATTTTTAGAGAGAGTCATTCTAATTCTGCAAATATTTTGGTGTTGTTTCGGATCAAGTCAACAATTACCTTCGTCTACAAGAATCAAGTAAGTTGTCTCAATTAATATTTTCCAAATGTAATCAATTCTATAAAATCAGACAGTTCTGCTGCGATAGTCGGTTGTACTGATCTCCCCCGTATGGGAGAGTAAGCCAGCACCGTGATTTTTTTTTTGCAATATCACATTGTTAGTTCAGTAAACTCGCTATTACCCTAACAATGATATAAAGATGCTTGATAAAAAAAGGATAAGATCACAGTTCCTCAACAAGTTACTCGTTATTGTCGAAATTTAAGCTTTAACTAATTTAAGCAAATATTTACTTTTTAATTATTTAAAAAACTAGACGGATATCCATGTGGATATCCATATGGAATATCCACATGGGATCCACATAAATTCATATGAAATTCACATGAATCCATATAGATTATCCATATGGAAAATCCACCTGGATATGCAGGTATATATTTTCAACAGGGTTACTTACCTATATAGTCCACTATATATTCCAGCATCAACAAATTTTAAAAAGCTTTCAAAGAAAAAATGTACTTAAATTATACATTAAAAGAAACAATCTAATTATTATTTTCTTTCTATAAGAATATTTTTTAAGATTTGAATTACAATTTAATTTAGCACCTAATCAATGTTTTAAATATATTTATGTGATTCCAATATTTGCGATAATATATACATTATACACGGTATAAAATATGCGATAAAGAAATCATATAGTACATATATGTCAAAAGCCAATGCATACAGTAGCGCACTTTTTACGTATATTACTATTTGATTTCTTTATAGCATATTTTTACGCGAAATTACAAAATTTTCTTTAAGATTTATATAGAAGCACTTCTATAATTATTTAATTCTTATTTTAGATTTTAGATGTTTACTATTTACAAAATTATTTATAGCTAAAATATTTATTAAAATGATCAAAGTTTGATAATAGTAAATACAGCATATTGAGTGAATTAGGGCCGTGCAAATGATTCTTGTCAGTAACGGCTTTCGTATTCGTGTAGAATTAAATAATATTAATTATTTTGTATGATCAATTTTTTGAGAGATCAAAGTAAATTTTAAGAATATTTGTACTAATAATTTTTTTGACATTGGTTGTATATTCAAAAAAATTATGAAATTAATTTTAACAATAAGTACTTGAGTAATAACGATACCAATAACAATAGCTAACATCAAAACCTTGACAAAGATTAATATAAAATGCAATCTATGCGAAATTGAAAGTTACTGTTGAAGATCAAGATTATAAATTTAAGGAGGCATGCTGTAATGTAGTAAGTACTATAATCTTGATTATGTACCAAAACGGTACTCGTCACTCCATCTCCTAGTTAACGACGATTTCGTACCACGAGACGAGCGCATGCGAGAGCGAGCATACCGCGCATGCCACGCATATATACTATGAGCGCCAACTATACTGTATATACTCTTCTTCGAGTAGAGACTAGGCTGCTCTCTACTGTATACTCTCTTTTGACTGTAAGACTCCGATGTAGTCGGACGTGCCGACTAGGCTATTTGCCGAACAATCATATACTTTATAAAATTTTATAAAACTATATTATATTATTATTAAACTCAGTGTTGATTCATTTATCCACGCATTTCAGCAAAGAGAAACTGTCGCAACAAAGAAATACCTATTGCTACGCCTGCAACAAGCTGGAAAATCACATTGTTCGATTTTGTCCCAAAAACAAACATAGTGAAAGAAAGAGCGATAAACCAGATGAATGTGAACCGGAAAAGAAAAGTTCAAGGAGACCATCGAGGTTTCGTTTCAGGTAACTATTTAGATTAGTGACGTCCGAAAGAAGGCGTAGTCAGAGGCCGCATCCAAAGAGGCGCGGAAATGCTAAAGGCAAGGAAAATCACTCATCAGAATTTGATTTATTACACTTAGATAAAACTATTCATAAGAATTCATGTAGCGATATCGATTATGTATTCGAGAAATTCATAGCAGATCCAGGGGCAACAGATTACTTTACGAATACTAGGTTGATTTTTAATAATTTAAATGCTAAAAATAAATATGTCATTAAATGTGTGAATTACAAAAGCAAAGCAAATCTGTTAAGTCAAGAAGGATTGGTTAAAATTAGAATGAAGAACAATGAGTTATACATTGTAAGCGATGTAATCTACGCAGGGAGCTTATTGAATAATATTTTGTCACTAATTGTAAGAAAGTTAGCAGAAAAAGGCATGCAAATATATATGGACAAGGAAAAAGTAGACATTTACGATACAGAAAAGAGAAAAGTTATACTTACAGGTTTACACAACGGAACGTATTGGATAATAGAACTAAAGATTGAAAACGACAAAGTTAAGTTGAAAAAAAAAGCAAAATGATCTTTGTGAATCTATCCACAAGGAAGAATAAGTATAAGCAATCACAGTCACCTTCAACCTTAATGAGAAAGACTCAAACGAAAGTTCAACATTAGACTCAATGAGCTCCAGTACAAAGATTACAAGTTTTGAAGAAAGTGTCAGCCAGAATGAGAGATTAGAGAAAATAAAAAAGTATTTTAGTGGCATCAAAGGCTAGGCCATTACTCCATTGATCTCAACAAGAGTTTTGAGAAAATATACCCAGAGATCAACAATCTAAATCTAAAAGACTACGATGAAAAATTAAAAGAATGTGAAGTCTGCGTTATAGGATAATTCAATAAACCGCCTGTTAGCTTAACCAGACATAAAGCTGAACAACCATTACAAGGCATCTTTGAACACTTCCATTCAACTACAAGTTCATCGCGGCACTCACAGACAGTTACTCTAGATATACGAGTACGTATCCAATTGCTCCCAAAAGTGAAGTATCGGATATATTAGACGATTTTATCATATCTGCAAGATATCTCTTGAACTCAGATAACAAGATATGCTACTGAGACATTTCACTATATAAATAAGTATTTTTAGTCACTTGCCACGGCTTTCT